>JAUESI010000009.1:748278-762730 GCA_032275145.1 Synergus laeviventris | reverse complement strand
AAAAATTAATTATTAAAATTGGTTTTTCGTAGCAGATAAACGCAAAGGAAACGATACGGAACGTTTATCTATCTGACTAAAATGCATTTTCTTTATTTGTTTTCAAGTGAGATGCCTGAAGAAATGAAAATCTGCTGTAAGATAGGAATTGGATAAGTATAATAATGAAAATTTAATCAGTGCTCGTAAATGTCTTCTTACTTATGATGTTATGAAATTAAATGGAACTAAGAAACTCTGATCACGTAATTTTTATTCGAAACTTTCACCCTATATTTAAAGAAAAGATATTTTTTTGCCATCGTCAGAATTCCCCGTGCGAAAAATATAAGAAGTTAATGATATAAATTTCTAGATATATATATCTATATATATATCGCAACGCTATATCTGCAATCGGAGTTGCTGGGGTGTTTTACGTGACTTCACATATTTAATGAAATTGGATTACACTGTTGGCAAAAAATATAGTACAGGACTCAGTAACATGAAGAAAATGAAAATATTCTCATTGTTTTAATGAATCTTTTATTACTGTAAAAAATTGTTCCAAATATTAAATTCTACATTCTCGTATTCAGTTTCACTATTTTATATTAATTACATATAACTTTTTCTCTGAATTTCAAGTTCATGTGAACATTTCGTGATTTACATTTTTTAATTTTCAAGACACATCGGTTTAAATTACGTTCTAAGGGTACATATTTGATAAAAATATTTGAAAATTTTTGAGAATTAAGTATGAAAAGATAGTACCTATACCTATATTTGGTTTCGTATGAAAGGACACTTTAATTTACTAATTTAATCGTCATCATGCAAATGATGCAGATTTCACATCGAGTTTGATCTTGGATCCTAGAACAATGGAATTAAAAGACCTAAGAGTAAAATGCAGAATAAGAGGAAATTTTGCTTCCACTCAGTTTCACATACCTATAGAGTAGAACCTGGAAAATTATTCAAATCGACTTTCGCGCAACAAAAGGCGGTTTCTTATTGTTAGGGTTTATGTGAAGGGAAAAGCTTCACTCCGGCTAAGAAGCTTGTAAGCTTATGTGGAAATTCTTTGCACTTTTAATAGAAATTCACAGTTTAGAATAGATAACCTTTAAATATTTGACTGTTAATTTCGCCTGAAAAATTAATTACAAAGCTCGACTCAGTAAACAAAATTTTCTTTAAATTATTGAAATCATCTTACACTTGAAATACCTTTTTCAAAAGTAAATCTCTTAAAGTAATGGATATTAAATGTGAGACAGAATTGAACTGACACTGTGTCTGACAATCAGTTTCTATTTTCGAAGACAGCTGCGAGATGAAAGAGGGGTGAGACGGAGAAAAGATCAGACATAGAAACGATTCGGGTCACCGGAAGCTATTACCGATAATTCGCAATGATAGTTCCGTGAGATCCTATTTTTACAACATTTTAGTTCGAAAAGACGATTCTTCGATTACGATAAATCATCGATGCAAATCCACCCCGCGTATATAGACTCAATAGCAAACAACTTAATTCTTCTTCAAGTTGTAAAGGTATTGGGTATATGCAAAAGTCAATCGATTTTGATAAAACCAATACTTCTAAATTTTCCTTTCCTTTCAAAGGACTTTCAATAAGCTAGCCATTGTAAGAACTGTCACGGAAACATTTGTTTCGCCTCGAAACTCGCTCGGCAAACTTTATCCCGAAGGAAAGAGAATTTCTCGGTGCTTATAATCCCGAAAGTTTAACAAGGTTTCTTCAAGAAGTTTCATCATTCGAGTTATTTTGGGATTGAGATAAATCAATGTGGATAGAATGGTTCATTAATATTGTGAAATAAGATTTCTCTCTTTTCCTGTTTGTTAAATTTCAAGAAATGATAGCGTGGAAACCGAATTCTTCGAGGGAGAAAGGCTTTTCTATTAATGCATAGCAAATCTGGGTTATACTTTTCAAATCGCTGTTCCCTAAAATCCTCTTTCGATCTTTCTTGTCTGGCTTGATGTTCCCTTTTTCCCAGTTTCCCTTCCCTCACACACTTTAAAGTAATACATACCGCAATTTATAGGCGCATGTGTGATGCCTTTATGTGGATTGCAGTACGTGCAGTGATTTAAGGACACTGTGCAACGTTTGCATGTACATAATACTTGATATCCAATATTGATAATATAGCAGTCGTAAAACGTATAGGAACATAAGCCTCAATTTTTCAAAGCACGTATGGAGGATATAGCGGTTATTCGGTTTCTATTTGCATTTTGTTTTGCGATTTACATACTCTTTAGTGCCGATGCTTTGATTTTGATGCTTTGGTACGATATGATACCACTTATATATATATGTATCATTTGATCTTAGATGCTATCATATCATGATGACATTAATGCTCTACCCTATTAATATGCACGAAGAGATTTTTCCATGCATTATCAACGTTAAAGTTTGATGACTCGCAGAAAAAGTTTACCAAGTGCAGCTCATCTATACGTAGATACTAGCGAAGCACGTTCACTCTTAACTATGTGCGATTGTCTACCAGAGAGCAAGAACTTCAGGATCTCCTGTCGGTAATTAGGGTCTCCCTTAACACACCTCTTTTTAATATCTCGTACTTGCTTCCTTTTACATCTGCATGTGCTCAGAATTATAATTTAAATTTACTGTAAATTGTCATGAACAATTGAATATATTCATTCTTGTTTTAAAGTAGAATTTAATTTCGTGCCAGTTTATAGTCGAAAGCTCTCTGCAGGACTTAAGATTTGACGATATAGCCTTTTGTATGTTTTATTGACTAAACGCGATACCATGGGTGATATATGGCTTTTACCCTTGGTTTTTATTCGACATTCAGTGTGGAGATTATGTGAATTATCAAAGGAAATTTTAGGTAATTTTTTACTGAACGACTCTCACGATTTCGCCTAACCCAAGGAAAAAAAATGACTCAAACGTTATACATGTCAGTATAAATAGAGTCTAAAGCTTATCTACTTCACGAAGTCCTTTAGTACACACCTGGATTGCTGCCGATCCGAGGCAATCCAACCTACTTCACTGACAATACCTGTACATTTTACTGAGCCACTCACAATGCAGGGCATGCCAAGAGAGAAAAGCAGAGAGTTCACTTTTCGCATAATGGCTGTCGATTTCGAGCGTGTTAGCGGATACTCGCAATACTTTTCAAAACATTTACACAAGAAAGCTTTCCTGTGGGAAAGCAATGTTTAATTCAGAGAAAGAGGGAGCTTCAACCCTTGGTATTTTAATAATTGTAGTGAAAGTCCTAACGTGTTCAGTTTCTCTTTTCTTTTCGCGGGTCCTCTAATTATTTCAAAATTTTTAAAAATAATATACCTATCAATTTTTTTTGTTCGAGGGCCCAGAATTGACAAAAGTGACCTAAAAAGCGCCACAAAGTATGGAATATGACTGCTGGAAATCGATAATTTGCTTATATTAAAATTTTATCATTTATCTCAGAATAAATGTATAAATTTATAAATTTATTTATTTCTGTTTCAGGTGAGTTCACTTTTTCAAACAATAGTATAGACGTACTATTTAACGTAAGTAAAAACGAATTTATTCTATGATATTTAATTGCAATTAGTATATTATTAATAAATTTTGGCAATAATTAACGTAAAGAAATGAGTAAATAACTTTTGGTGCATGAATAAATTAGGAAACACTCATAAAGTGCCGGAATCAAATCTTTTTCTCAGTTTTTCAAAGCATGCAGCTCTCCCGAATTAATGAAAATCTACAAGTCAAAGTTACCACCGACGCTACATCACTCTTTATATTTGATCCCTGCATTTGAGTTTTGACCCAACCTTTTGCAAATTGCTAGCTTGAATTTGTAGACTGGTTTCTAGTACAAAGAATATAGCTATGATTAAATCTGTAACCTAATTTAAGTTTATAATAGTTGAATAGAACTTTGCTTAGCGAGGTTACCGAATCTTAATTCAAAGTATAAGCTTTTCGAAATCGGTTTACTAACTTCATAGAAATTAAAAATAAAAATAGGATGATCAGTGGGTACTTTAATTACGAAGGAAGTTGGGTCTGTGAAAGCAGTTCAAGGACTGGCTTCTATTTATCTGAATATTTTTCACTTTATATTTCGAATTCGAATGATTTATAAGATCTTGTCTTTTTTTTACTGGAACATTAATTGTGGTCGGTCCGAAACTATTTTCTAAATTTTACAATACTTACATATAATCGTTCAGTGAATACCACATATGTAATTTCATGAAAATAAGAGCGGATGACATTTGTTTATACAATCTATAGGAAAACATGCGTTTCGTTTGCTCGTGGCAATTGCACGCGATGTATTTATCCGCTCTGACCTTGTTGTCGTAGTCACAAGTTTGCTATTACATAGTTTGTGACAATACAAATTGAAATGCTTATGATTTTTTTCAAAATAATTCATAGCTACTTCAGACACAATTAAAAGTAAATAACTGGAAAATTTAGACTACTTCTCAAAAATTCTTAATGAATAGCTGAAAATTCTAAAGAAATACCACCGAATATACATGACCGTATTTTTTGATACCTGCTGAAACTTGTTGGGAAGAGTAAATATTTTCTCAAATTCGAGGGCGACCTCACATTCTATAGTTTACTCACTCGCTTTTCAGGATAAGAAATTTTTTTTTTCTAACAAATATAGATGCGTGTAAAAAGAGGGTCAAAGTGTCAACAGCCCTGGACTATAGTGGGAGCAGAAAGGGCTGCACCCATTTGTAGATCTAAAAAAAAGAGACGAGGTAGGAAGAGTTTATTGAATCCTGAATGACGGAACACCTAATAAGACATATGTACATTGTACATATATAACATATAATATCTGGAGATCAATTTCAGAAGGGTGTACCTGCTCTGCTTTCTGACGCTTGTTATACGTACCCTTCCGGAATGCGCATCGACAGAGCGATACGTTATCACTTTTCTTGACTAATATCGTTAAATGGATATGGCGGTCCCTTTCGTGATATATTGCATATCAACGAAAGGTCAACTATAATATTAATGCTTTCCTCAATAAAAGTTTTCGTTTCATGAGAAACTGTCATTTTGCTTCTTCAGTTTTCATAGCCAGTCAAGAATATAGACGTATAGAAAAGTGAAACTTGAACACACAGGAAAAATTATTTATCGAAACTTTCATCGACTTTTGGATAGGACAAGAGTTTTCATATGTTTCATTAACGTTTTTTAAAATCTCAAGTACTTTTCAGAAAAGAACTTTAAAACAGTTTTCCGAATTTTCTACTCTAGGAGTCAAGGAAAAATTATAAAAATATTTTAGAATTCTTCCCTGAAAAGTATTTATGATTTTAAGCAACGTTAATGAAATATTTTGAAAACTTTGTCCTATCCAAATGTCCATGACATTCAAGGAAAATGTCGATAACTAATTTTTTTAACAAGAAAGACTTTTTAAGCTCGTTCGCTTGAAATCTCTTCAGATATCGAATATTTTTTCGTTATTAAAAAGAGAGGCTCTTCTCTTACGAAAATAGATTTCTTTTTAATATATGTATATTGTATATATAGTTATAACTTTACGGAAATAGGGGATTTTTGCAATATTCCATGATACAGTTGATACTATTCTGAATTTCTATTGCATATTAGACGTAGATTTGCTGCTGAAGTTTTGTCGATTTCTCGACTTTTATGTCAGCATAGAGTATTCTTTATCATGGACATAAATTATAGGTATAGTGAAGGATTCAGATTGAATGTTGAGATAAGGTTCAATCGAACTGAAGAAGATGCAAAGTGTAAGCATCAGCTTAAGGCTAAGAAAAACTTTTGTTTTATTTTGCTTTTTTTTTTCTTTTTTTTTATTGTAATCTGCTTTCCCATTCAAAGTGTGGAGCTTTGGTTTCTTTGATTTAACATATTTGAGTTGACGTAGTATTCAAAGACTTTTAGTGTAATAAAAACGACGAAGTCACAAATCTTGCACGCACTGAATCGATAAAAAAGGTTGAATGACGTAGAAACGTTAGAGGGTTGTCAGTTTTTCATACTTTGCCTCGGTCTGCCTTACAGGGCCGCGCTCAATTTGATTATTTGATTTTAAAATTTATTCACTTTTATTCTTCAAGTTTTTAAGCTAAAATGAGCATCATGATTAAAATACAATCTTTCGAATGCTTTTGGATTATTTTCGCAATATTTTTAATTCTTTAGATTTTTCTTGAATTCCAGTGAATTTTTTTCAATTGTTTCCAATTCTTTTGAATTTACCTTAATCTGTTATGATTTCTTGTAATTATTTTTGTGTAGAATAATTTGTTGTAAAATTCGCGTATTCTAGTTTTTACCAAAAACTATTTCGTCCTCCCCTTCGACTGTGCAAACAACAAGAAATCAAATTTAGTCATCTTGCTCGACTTTGCAGCCCCTAACATCCGAATATTCTCTCTTCCAAAAAATGAACTCTTCTACTTAGTGACATCGAAAACTAATAAAACTCTGTACCCTAAAGCCCTATATCCTGGCTCCTTTATACTCCCTTTATCCATGAACGCACCACCTTCTGAAAGTCTTTTAATCCAAGTCTGCTTTACACCCTCCAGTCCCTCTGGTCTCTCTATCATCCCTAATTCCACCTTACAAGAACAAGATTCGCGTAGGACCAGGGCGGAATACAAAAGGCCTCGGGCGGCGATATTCAGGTGGGCGTACAGTAGTGCGGTAAAAACGTCGATGATGTCGATATTGTAGGTAGCCTGCGGTGGGACGTTTGCACGCAGGACGGCGGCGCAGCGTCTAGGGGAGCCTGCCAGGTTTCTCGTCGGTTCCACTAGCACTACTTCCAATCGCGCACTAGTACGTCCGGCGCTCTCGCACGAGAACGAAAGGCGACGTACGATTCGCGATTTTCACATTTTAAATTTATCTCTCGCGTTTCCTACACATCCTTTTTGTCCTGCGACATGTCTCTCGCTTATAAAACAACAAGAAAAAATACTAAAAATACGTACTCCATATAAAAAAGTATTTCAAGAAGCAGCCCTAGTTAGTCTTGCTTAAAACGTTTTCAAGATCTGTAGAACGAAAGTTAGAAGAAAGAAAGACAAGATAAAAACACGGAAGAGTAATCGTGACTGAAGAAGATTCTAAGGGTGGTTTTCAAACCAGACAAAAGTAGGGGTAGATCCTCAATAGTGGGGAGAGTACAGTATAATAGGCGAGCTTGGAGAGGAAGGAAAATACCGGGTTAATGTCAGTGACGTACGACAGTGCCTCGATTTCCGTCGAGTGGTCCACGATCGGATTTCTGTGTCCGGTAATCCGTCAGATTTGAAGTCACTACTCCCTTTTCGTTAAACGAAATGCGCGATCGATGCGCGCTGTTTCGAGTAACTTAACTAGTCGATCGATTTTGCGCGGGTGATTACCGCGAAGGGTGATTTTTTTGTTGTTAGTGCACTCGTGAGAGATTTTATATTTATGAAATATTTATCAAATACTTATTGAATATTTAGTGTATTTAATTGTATGTCCTGCTGTTATCGAACTCAGTGCTCAGGAGGATTCAGTGTTTTATAGTGAAGGTGTGTGCGAAGTTAGAGTTGGTTGATTGAGCCAAATGAGATTATCATCGAGGCGCATCAATCGAAGATAGATTTATTTAAAAGGTGTTTCGGGACGAAAGGAACAGAGAGAAGAGAGTGAAGAGAAAATCGATACGCTTTCAGGTATACTTATTGACTGGATAAACTACTATTTTTGATTTTGAAATGTTTGGAAGGTTCCATTTTGAATAGGAAAACTTTTATGATGGTTAGAGGTTTAACAATAATTGAGTTCACAAGTTGTTGAATAAACTTCATAATAGTATAGGCGACACTTCTGTAAGATGTGAGAGTAAAACTGGAAGTGTCTCTTCAGAGAAAAATGAGCAGCCTTCTTCTCTTTGTATATTCATATGATCTTTTGATTCTTTCATTTTATCGATAATTCAATTATTGAAGCGACACAGAAGATACTTTCCTTTATTATTTGGAAAAATATTCAAATTACTTTCTTCAAATTTATTTATAACAGGCAGATTCGCATTACGCATTCGGTATTTAACTATATATCGATGCAATTACATCATTATTCTAGGTTTTAAAAATCCAGAATCTGATGCATTTTCTTTTGCGAAATTCGCAAAATATGACGTTTTTACTTCATTCCCAGTAAAAATCAAAAGTCAAGTTTTTCCGATAATTTTCTGCTTATTCAGGCGGAAAGGTAGTGAACCTTCTGAAAAACTTTACTTTTACTTACCAGACACCTGAATTGAAAGTTGAAGAAAAATTTAAGAAGTATGGTACATATATTACATCTCTTTAAATGCAAACAAGCATTAAAGCGATCGTTTTATAAGCTTTATTAATTCAACTGTTATACCTACATTTTATATTTAGTGTCACGAATTGATTATAGGTACTCGTTTTTTCTTCAGAAAAGAAAGATAAACAACAGAAGAATAACAAATATGAAATAAATAGAGTGTGGGACGTTGCTTATTTAAATTCAGCTTTCGCGTTAAAAAAAAACAGTGTAGATCTATCGTCTCTTGACTTAGAAAGTGATTTTTAAAATTTCCAGTTGGTTGTTTGAGGTGTGAATGGCAATTTTGAGAGTGACTAGGTCAATAGTATTTTTTTTCAATTATTTTTTATCTTTGTGAGAAGCTTGCAGGAGTCTATCGAAAGAACAGAGCTTTTCGTGAGTGATTTTGAGTAAATGTAAAAGGCCAGTATGTATAAAAGATTCGAATTAATTACAATTTAATGAAAGCATAATCGGAATCGTTATTTTTATTACGTAGTGTACAGTTTTCCTTGAATTTTCCGTATATGTCTGGGCTTCGAGATGAGTAAAAAGAAACTCTTGATAGTTCTTGTCGGACAAATTGTTACTACTGATCCATCATCCTGTCGCCATTCGCAGGTCAGAGATAAAACGATACTTCAGTATATTAACAACCTTGCTTGCTTATGCTAAAATATAATGCAGGCGTGCGTTAGAGACGCTTATCGCGGATCGGAGACTTCAAATACCTGGTTGTCAGCATCATACATCTTTCATACATTTTCCATAACACTATTTTAAGATAAGCACATTTTGAAACCATAATTATTCTTAAAACAAAAATTCAAGATTCTATGATTGTTTTCGAAAACTTCCTCAGAATGAAAAAATCCTAAAATTAGTAAAAATTTTAATATTAAATTGTTCAATTCTTTCAGAGAAAAAATTATTCCCAAGCATTATCAAATGCAATCAAGATGCAACAAAAAAAAGAACGTTGGTGCACTAGCACCATTTTCTTTGACCTCGACACATAAACCGTGTTTTCCTTTTACACATCCGATTATCATTTTCTCATAAAGGCCGTTCATGAAATCAACAACTAAACTGGACAGATTAGCATGCTCCTTGCTTCTAGATCCGAATTTCCGATATATCTATTTACTGACATTCTTACTGCCCCTCTAACCTTTGTGATATTTTACAGGAATCGAAGTCTAATTTGAAAAATGGAATTATATTATTTTTCTTGGATGTATTACAGTTGATGCAATTATATTTTATAGTGGTATACAGCTATAAAAGCTATATGTATATTGAGAGGAAATACAAATTGAAAGAATATTGAATATTTTCTCAGTCGAGCAAATATGTGGTGTTGCAAAGTGAAAAAGGAATCAGGTGTCGCCTGGAGTTCTATTGTTGGGTGTTAATTTCATTACAGAAATTCAACAATTCCGTTGTGTCGTCAAAGGCATTTCCAGAGAATTATGGTTAGCTCCTCAAGGCTTTGTCAAACGTAGAATGTTGACTAAGACTGTTAGAATTTCAAACTTCATTCAAAATGTAATTACAGTCCTAAAAAAATCCCCAAATACTCAAATAACGATTATATACTTCATTTTTGTAAAAGCTTTATTAATTGCTGTCTTTTTATTATGGTACAGTGAGTTAACTGAATGAATTATTATATTCTCCTCGGTTTAATATATAGAAATGCTTTCAAAATTTCTTCCCGCGTATTTGAATCGATTACATTATGTCGAAACTTTTTATGCTAATCAAGTTTAAAAAACTGGATCATTTGGGAAATCGTTGATATATTATTTTAGTATCATGAATTAATATAAATTTTATTTTCCCGCGCGAATATATATAACGGTGACGATACACATTGAAATCAAATTTCATGATAATACAATCCGCTTTATATGGATAATTTGCAAGAGTGACAAACATATATTAAAATTGTATGATATGAGCCCTGAAACTGCAACCAAATACATAATATTGATTTTTAAGTAATATGCATCCAGGGAAAATTTATTATGTATGTCATGCGGTTAATGGTTCAATCTATGTGTTGAAAGGTGATATTCTTCAGTGATTATTTGCGTTTATTATTTCACACTGGATATTATTTCACATTCATTTATATACTTTTATTCTTGTTCAATTTAAAGGAACACAAAAACTGTTAGTTGCGATGTTAAGTCTTTTTTGTCTGGAAGTCGAGTAGTTCGTTACTTGTAGTATGACGAAATTTATAAGCTGAATTCATAAACCTAAAACCCGTAACAGATAGAATCATGTTGGACGTCATGTGAAAGTTAAACCCCGCGTTCCGAGAGGTTATTCTTTTTTTGTCAGTGAAAAAAGCAATACATTCGCATAGATATGTAACAAGCCCGAGTGAACGTGAGTCGTCAAAGCTACAGGGTGTGAGGCAAAGGCTATAAAATTTCCATACAAATGTGGTTCATAGATGGAGTTTAGACTGTTGACTGCATTCAAATTCGGTCTGTTGAACAAAAATCGCTTTTTTTCTATCGCGGATTCAATGTGTCTGTAATTCTGATTCGAAAAATATTGTCAAAAGACATTTCACAGATTCAAAATCGTAACCTCTCTTTATAAACCATGCCAATTTGAATATACATACATATATAACGAAATAGTGTACATGTATCATAAAATCGGTAGATATTATTTTCTTGACCGCAAATTGGTGGCTTTCCATGAACAGTGCATATGCGTCGTTCTCATGACACAACTTGACATTTTGCTGAATTATTCTCTCTGCGGATTATGTTATTCGATCATAGAGACGGCTTTCACTGCCTTTGAACAATGACACGTTTGGTACAAATCAAATCCTGAAATAAAAAGAAGAAACTGATAATAAAATGTGTATTAAAATACTTGACAATTAGCTTGAAAATCAACGATGTAATCATATGGTTTGAATTTCACTTGTTGATTTTGCAATTTAATTGTAAACGAGTTGATTTAAATTTACGTTCTCTGGAACAACTCAAGCCCATGTGCAGAACTGCCATGTTGTTCAGATGAAGCGATTCGCTGCGTCATATCACTATACATGTGTATGTATACTGTATAATGTTTACTGCCTCTGCATCCTGCATGCTTTCATTATCAGCATCAAAATGCGAGAATTTCATGCGCTTCAAGAATGAAGTCCAGTATCGTAACTAATTGTAAGATGAAATGAATTCTGTTATTTGATCTCCTTTAGATGCAAGGCTTATTAAAGTCAATTACTACGGGATGAAATTTACACAACACTAGCACAATAAATCTGTATAATCCTTGATTTCGAAATGTTTCCTCGATATAAAATGAAGAAAAATGTATGGCAATTATCTAAAGAAAATAGTGGAGTTATTTTTTTAAACCTACTTTTGGGAATTTCTGTGCACATCATGTTTTAGTGTTGTTTTTAAAATAACTAGTTTCAGAGAAAAGAATGATTACAACACTTATAATATATTGTATGTTTTGCGTCCCATATTGCATATCACTTATAACCAGTTGGTCAATTTCATATCAAGAATCACAAAGTCGTCACCGCAGATTGTCTCATGAATTGCGACACTGCATCGATACATTATAAGGTTAACCACGCATAGATGCTATGAAATTTTCAACTGATCCATATATATAATAATATCTTAGGTTCACTGAATGATACATCGAAGATAATGACATTTCTGTTGTTAGATTCTAGGAAAGAATACTAAATTCCAGGAATTACGATGTCAGAAAACGAATATTAATTATTATACCATAAGCAATGAAGTAAGTTGCGATACAATAAGTTACAGGAAAAGTGGAAGAAAAATGACACAACCTATTAAATGAGTGCTGGCTGGAAAAATAGGTGCAATCGATTTCCACTTCAGTCGTCGAAGTTCAAGATTAAATTTACAACCTCTATGTTCTATCGTGATGAAAAAAAAAATATAACTAAATATATATAGCTGAAATTCATAACTTCTGGAAATTATATAACAAATGCTATAAAAAAGAAGATATATAAAATTATATAGAGTCATAAATCCAATTTCGAAGGCCACAAATAGTTATATTCGTTTTATAGTCTGAAATTATTCTTTTATCATTTTTTTCTGAGCGCTTAAACTTTCTTGATTTTCTGTAAGCCGCATGCTGTGAAATAAGGTCATGAATTATAATAATGAAAATAAAAATCACGTTCCCATTCACGTAAATCATAAGTGACATCCATACAAATAAACCTGCATTATATCCGGCATTTAATTAAAACATAATCATGTTAGTAGGCTCGCCACAGCTTTGTCAAGTTACAATTTAACCACAAGAGGTTAACTTGAAACACGTCCTTTATCACTCGTAATCAGAATGAAACTTACGTCCTGTACCTTCCACTCGAGCGATTCAAAGGCAGACTTGCAATTAGAATCACGTGGATGGAATTTACATGAGGTTGCGTGAGTTTTCCACTGAATAACATGAAATTATCGATAGTCGCTTTTACACTCTCGTTTGCAAGCGAGACGATCGATAAAGCTCAGTTTTAGCATAATAAGTTTGCATGGAAAATTCATTCCCTAGTCACAACATGACAACTGTACAGAGAGAGTGTTATTAGGTACATAATATGAGCGAAAATTGGTTAAATTACACGGTATATTGAAAACCTTGTATTCGGTTAATAGAATTCAGTTTTCATTACAATTCTCTTAGTTTATATTATTTCCACTTTACTTTCAATGCAATACAGTGTGAAAGTGAAATAGTTAAGACAGATTTGTATCTTGTTACACTTACTGCATAAATGAAAACTCACGGCTGACCTGTCTTGAATCGCTTCACTATATGCAAATATATGCGTGACGTGTCTCAGCCACGATTCAGTCGTTGAGAAAGAACACTTGCTTACGGAACTAAAAATCATGTTTTGCACTTTCTTCCTACGTAATACTTTCAATAGAATTTGGAAAATTTCTTCTATTGGATTAAACTTTCAATCTGACATTTTGTAGTACGACTCACGACTTTTTAAGCATCACTAAAGAGGTGAAACTTCTATACTTCGTTTTAACCTTGATGGCATAATTATCAGTATTAAACTGCAACGGGGAATGCAGTCACTTCACATAAAATAACGTGACAGAAGAAATCAAATCCTGTTATTATTAAGAGAACTACTGTCTTACGAACAAAAGTCGCAAACCGTATAAGTGTCACACAGGCGTCAAACTGAAGTAGGATTGATTTGTTGAACATGGACTGTTTTAACACCGAATTTAGTTCTAAAAGATTTTCTAGTTTTTACTGTGTCATTGATTAAAATTCTAGTTGAAATTAAATTGATCGTCGAGTTTATCTTAATTAAAAATATTGCCTATCCTTAATGGTTTTTGTTCTAAATTTCTGCAAGCTTTCAAGAACCGCTAACTTAACAAGTTCTTAGGAAAGACTTTCTCGTTATAACTAACGTGTCCCTCGAGGCTGAGGGGTGGCAATGAAAAATCGCTCTGGAAACTTTCGGCTTAGCACTTTTCGCAAGAATTCACACTTAAGTAGCGATTTCCCGCCTCAAGGAAAATCATTAACCCCAAAAACGGAGGTTACAATGGATCATTAGATCAAGATGTGAGAATAATTTTATGTAAGAAAATAGGTTAGGGTAGATATAGATCAAAAGTGAAAGGTACACTGCAACTCTCAAAGAGAATTGAAATCAAGAAGAAATTCATACTTTATGTTATTCAGGTACGATACCAAAAGTGCCTTATTCGTCTCTGTAAAGCATTTCAATTCAATCTCTGTTTCTTTGATCTAAACTTTGTTATTTATCTACTTTAAACATAATTTTAAATGTAATTTTTAAGTTCCCTTATTACAAATGAATTTTGTTTTACTGTAAGGCAGAATTCCACGTGAGTAATCTAATCTCTATTGATTTTCAACAGAATGAAAAACTCTGCGCGGTCTATATTTATACAAACGAGAGTATATTTTTAAATTTTTCCTCGACTTGAAAGAAGAACGGAACTTCATAGATCGAATGCTTTTTGCACTTCATTGTCGATAAACAAT
>JAUESI010000009.1:725031-742427 GCA_032275145.1 Synergus laeviventris | reverse complement strand
TGTGTGTGTGTGTGTGTGTGTGTGTTTGTGTGGGAACTTTTATTATGGAAAAAACATAAAATGTAAACGAAGATATTCAATAATTTTAATATCCGAGTAGAAAAATATGTTTTTACATAAATTAACATATATACATATAATATATATATATAGAGAGCATTATAATTGTTGTATTTCAGAGTAGAAGAAAAGTAGCTTGTAAAATTGGTATATAATGTAGTTTTGCAATTTTACGTTAGGATGGAGATCGGATTTCACGAAGAAAACTTTTTTGTTGCAGCTGTCACGTGAAAATGGGTTGTTTTGGGAGCAAAGACAAATTGAGCAAGGAGGATATGGACTTCCTCAAGTCACACACGAGATACGATGAGGCGACTATCAAAGAATGGTATAAAGGATTCAAAGTGAGTACACAACCATACTTTACTCAGGCATAGTTTTTATATCTTTAGCGGAATAAGTTTGAAACCAAGACCTGTACGAGTGTAATAAAGAAGTTTCGCCAAATATTCTATAAAGCGAATTTTCCTCCATTAACAACATAATCTGATCCTGTCTGGAAGTACTATATCCAAAATACACATTGCATTAGATTTGAAACTGAAACTAGCTTTCAACCCCTAATTTCGACCGGAACCGGTAACCAGAGTTGCATCTGCTATAGGGAAACTTTGCTAGTTTTCAATCAAACTGTTTGTGGCCTGAATCAACTTGTTTATTTATTCAAGGCTGCACAATGTGGATACTGGAAGAAAAGGTGGATAAACAGTTCCATGATGACACAAAGAACTGCGGAAATAAAATAGGTCGGACAGGCAAGACAACTATACACCTTCGATTTTAGAATTGCATCTGTTTCATTTATATAAACGTCACTATATAAAATGGAATTTCATTGGTACTTCTTGAGTCTGGATCTTATGAGTTCCAAGATATAAGCGACGACTTATAAGATTATATAGGATATGAGTTTTCCAAGGGGAAAAAATCATCAATATTCTCGACACATCGCATTCATAGTGGTATCAGTTTTTTGAAGAAAAAGTAAATCCAGACGTGCATTCTGGATTCGTATAAAGAGCTGACTAAAAGCTTTTGAACAGCAAAGCTCGCAAGTCATGCCCCAGTTTCGGCACATATATAATAAGAGTAAGAAAAAAGGGAGTAGTATCATTTTCCTACACAATCTTGGTGAAAAAAGAAAAAAGAAAAGGAATAAAAACGAAGATACCTTAATTTGACAAGTCCTTTGCTGCCTTATTACAAAAGCACAAACCTACGAACCACGTTGAGTATTATTTTCAGGGTATTTTATTGTGCCAAGTCTCTATATTATATCATATAATAATTCTTCGTGGGGCAGAAAAACTAAGCTCCACAAATTGAGCTCATTTATTACTTTTTTGTGGTTTAAGTATAAACCAAATTGAGTAATTAGTTTCAGTAATTTTTTTACAAAATTGAAAATAACTATTTTAAAGAAGCGGTCATGTTTCTTTAAAATCATCTCTGCCTCCTCTACTCTATGGAACAGTAAACATGCAAAATGGACAACAGAGTTTACATTGTTGTTTATATAATATTGTATATATATATATATATATATTCCCATTAGTTTCCTAGTGCCTTTATTTACGCAATGGCTTCCAATAAATACGGTTTCTGTGGTAACAATGTTCCTAGTGGTTTCAGTGCTCTTCACTAACAAAATGATTCACTTTAATTTTAGTAGTTTCTTTCGCAGTTTAAACAGATCAATACAAATTCTATAGAGTTATCATATTATGTTTACTTTCTTTTTTTTATTAAGTAGTGATGCTCTACTGGTAATATATAGCGTAATGGTGACTGTCGATCAATATTTATTTTCAGTGTTCAGGTTCACCCTATATTTTCCCTTTAAGTCCTGTTGACCCACCCATTCCGCAGCTTATCGTCCCACCATTCCCATTTACCGTTTCCTTTTTCTCTCAAATCTTCTATTTCGAAGAAAAATATTTCGTCAGTGAAAACGGGAAAGAATATGTCGCACTCTAGAGGTGACTACGGTAAATTGAAAAATTCGATAAAAAAGCACCAACCTCAATCTCATTTTTTCCAAGAATAATCGAGTAAAGGTCAAATAACATTTTGTCATTTTACATATTGTTCTGCAACTTCTATTTTAGAATATCATCAATCAAAGCCCGGAAGTTTCTGTCTATTGAAATTTGTGTATCATAAGGTTCTTTTGCGAGAAGTGAAAAAATAAGTAATTTTTCATCGGGAACCTATTTTTAGATATAGTCTTTTCTAGAAAGAAATAAAAGTAATCTTTTCAATCATTTCCTAATCTCTGGAGAAATTGTTTAGGAAAATATTGAATAAGTGTGCAGTTTGCAGAAATAAGTTAGAAGAATGAAGTTAATGTTTTATATATCAAGAGTCGTGAAAAATGAACCATACTCCAAGGTTTATTCCTGCTATTTCTAATACTTCATCAAGAATTATTTTGTATGATATATTTCCTGGGAATGGAATTTCGCATTAAAATTTTTCCAATTTCCTGCATTTTATAAATCTTCTATGCAACTTTCAATCAGTGAATAAGTTTCGTTATATAGCTTCTCATTCCTTGAGCATTGAAACGTAAAACGAACTTTTGCGAAAAAGTTGCTGAAAGTTTCTCAACATTCGCAAATACTTCTTACCTTGTCGTCTTAGTTGTTTCTAAGTTCAGTGTATCATAACTTTAGGAAGATTTTTGAACAAATGGGCATATTTTTTTCGACATATTTTCTAAAAAAAAATGCTGAGAAATTTTATATGACCTGTAAAGTACTTAGTGCCATTACAATCTGCTTTTCTAGATGGTAAAGTTTGGACGCTAACACTAAACGCATCTCTCTTAAACTTTAACTTCAGAAATAAAACTAAATCGACTCCATAAAATGTAAAAAGTACTGTTTTAAAACTTTTAATAAAAGAAGATTCCTGTAAAATAATTGCCTCTTAAATTTTTAATTCGTGTACAACTTTAATAAAAAAGCGTGTTAACATCTGTTTCATGTTTTCTCATAAGCACACTCAAATATCTTTACGTGGTGGATATTATTAAATTACTAGCACCTTTTGATGGTTGAAGGGAAAAAGTCTGCTACCAGTTGCGTGTGCGCCACGTCGTTCATTTTGTCTACACCCATGTAATGAAGGCGATAAAACTTTTGCCGTTCCTTTTTTTCTTGATCTAACCTAATGTGGTCTAATCGAATTTCGCAAACTTTTTCAGTGAAGCATTCATCAATTTCGCATCTTCTAATCATAATATACCCCATATCATTGTAATCGAGGAATGTTCTTTATAAATTAAAAAAATGTTTACGAAGGAATATGTTGGTTAAAAATATTATCGGAGAAGTGTCAAAATTCTATCATGTACGAAACCCAAAAAACCATATAAATCAAAATTCATCAATCAGATTTGGCGTTTAGAGAAAGTTGGAGAGCAGAAAATGAAAAATGGACAAAGGCAGTAGAAATTGTATCTCACAATCATCAATCACACAAGAAGACCAAAAGAGACTTGTATTTTCCATTTTAGTATATATTTTTTCTTTCAAAAAATATATGACTGATGGTACCACATAAAGAGAGAAATGAACTTTTATTGCATAAGTAACATTAATTCGCTAGACTTTTATTTTTGCCTCCTAGCATTATATTTTGGAAATGTCTATCAAACGTGAATAATGCTTCACACAAATTTTTATTTAAATGCGAATAAAAATAATTTAAAATTACAAACACTCAAAGCTTTAATAACCATGGATTGCAAATGAATATTTAATTTTCCAGTGGCTCTCGCGAATATGTGTCATTAAGTCTGTAGTGTATAGTGGCAGCAAATCATTTTAGGAAAGTCTGTTACGAAATTATTGATTTTATTTCTAATTGATAGGCTAATTAAAACTAACACCACTTTCCAGATATAGATATATTTCTATAATTGAGTTGCTCTGAGTTTCACGTAATGTTCGCATTCAATTAGTAATATGGGTTATCTTTTATTGAACTTCACTTAATTTTGTTCATTACTTTCAAGTGTCCTCAACAACCTCTACGATTATTTTCTATCCGGAAGCGGAAATCTTCTAGCTAATAATATTGCAATACGATATAGCGAAATCTGAATTCAAAACGATTCAAGAATTGCAGAATTCATTTTCCAGCAGCCGATTTCTTCATGTATGTGGATTAACTTCTTTTATAGTAATTAGATTTTCCTTTCGTTCATACGTTTCATACGAAGTTTCCTTTCTTCGCTGCCATACATTGAAAAATCGCGGAAATTTTTGTGTTATGTTGCAAAAAACAAATGAAAATCTTCGCAATCCGCTTTAACGTTGCCGACAATAATTAAATGATTATAATAACATAGCATGGCATGATCGCAAAATCGATACTCTTAACCTTAAAATTTAGCAACTGAAAAATGCGTCTATGTATATTTTAAATTGTACGATAAGTTTTATATATTTAACTGAAACATTATCTCTTGAGGGGGAAGGGTGGGGGTGTGAACAATTCAAAATCAAATTTTCTCATAAACATCACTATTTCTGTTTAAGGAGACCGTGGGAAGCAGAAATGTACATTTTTATGAAAAAAAATCTTTTTTACATTAGTATTGCGAAAAGTGACCTGAAATATTTATGAAAAGTGAAATTACATTTTGAGTATATCAAATACTCTAATTTCAAACATATTAAACATATTATATATAAAATCCAAAGACCCTTCATCCTACTTATATAGTATAGTAATCCTTTTATAGCCACCGGTGACACTTGAATGATATTGACAATATTGTAAATATATTGTATAAAAAAAGATCGTGTTATAATATATACTATAGTACAAAACATGTTATACCTATGGTATGCGCATTCACTAGGGTCGAGGGGTACGAACTGTATAGAAGAATGGAGTTGAGAAAGTGGTATGGTTTTGTAAGCATGACACTGGCTCGTAACTCATAGACCAGACGATATTATAGTTTTTCAACGCATCGTCCATGCAGATGAGAATTTACTCAGGGCCATTTTGAGAACAACGTTTATACCGTACTCGTTTATGTAAATATTCAAATACGCGGTTCCACCTCTCCTTTCACGTTCCATTTGGTGTGTACTCGATCCTTTCTGCAAAGTCAGTTGTCCAGGTCATGTCATCTAAACGCTTTGCTTAACCCCTTCATACCCACCTTTAAATAACTACACTACCATCATTCTCGAAAATTGAAAATGAAAGCATTGAATGCTTTATAAATAGTTAAGTAGCATGAGTGAACCAACAGCAAAAATATCAAGTCTCTCGCGACAATTTTGTTATTTAACGCTTTGTGACTAATGTATAGTAAGTACATTTAAAAGTTGGAAAGTATTTTTTGTGTTTTTTTTGTGTTCTTTTTTGGTTTGGCAGAGTTTAGAAAAATAAATAAGTACCAAATAATTTTTATGAGCATTGTTATATATTGCCAAATAATTCAATTATAGAAAATTATCAGAAGGATTGACCTGCTTTTGATTAGTGAAAAATAATTCTCCAAGTCTCTTGAGCGTATAGGTACATTAAAGAAATTTAAATGTTATTTAATGAGCGTTTCTGCATCGGTTTTCTTTTTTTTTTTTTTTGGTTTTTTTTTTTGGATCGACAATACTGTCGTGGTTGAAGAGAATTTTGAACGATTAAACGAATGTAGGTCGCGCTAAAAGGTTGCAAATATTGAATCCGCGTATCAATTATAAGCGTAACCAGCACACAGAATATAACAAATAAAATGCAACTCTTTGTGAAATTCAGTGATAAAATAAGGAAACATCTACAATTGACATCTATATACATTCTAGAATGCAAGATAAGAGAATTCTCTTCTGAATTACACGGATAGCAGAATGTGCTAAATGGATAAAATAGGCGTTTATGTAGTGGTAGTTGCACACTGCACACCTATATAATTATACAAGAGGGCCAAACACATCAGCCTTGCACTCAAATTAATGCTATAACCAGTACTTTAAATGCATTACAACCGTAGAAGAGAGGGTTTTCTTGAATTCCTGCCAGACGACAGCAATTCAAACTCAAATGACAGTTTTATTGAGGAGGTGAAATTGAAATCCCTTCCAACTTTCAATGGGTCCTCGGTTCTCCCCAGTTTCATTCGTCTTTAAAAACTCTCGTGTGAGTAGTCGTAAAATTCAAGCAGGGTTTCAAGAAACTTTAAGATTGTTTTCTTTGACTTCAGTTCATTGAAAATTATAGAAATGAGTTTGTTATTGCCTTTATGAAAGAGATACAGATAAATGCAGTTTGCAACGTTGCTGTGGCAACGGACATTTTTTACCGTTCATAATAAAAGCACTTGATGCCAAAAGCATTAGAAAATAGTTTGATCAAGGACATTTGAAGATCAACTTTTGTTTTTAAAATGGAAACCCCCTTTTTTTACATCGGCAATCGATAGAGCAGGAAATATAAAGTAAGAATATGTTCTCAAGTCATAGTAAACTTAAACAAGTTCTGCACACCTCTGGGAATAGAAGATTTTCAAATTTTTTTCGTAACGAGCAAAGTCACAAACTTTATCAGGGCGTTTTCAAGATGATTAGCAAGAGGACAACTCAGACTCACGCTAATCAAACACCCCAAAGGGAACAGAATCCTTTACATCCACATCATTGTTTCTAGGTAATGCTAAAAGTAATGAAAACTTACTCCTTGGATGAATCTTCAAGGTCATTCTTTCAATGTCAAAATAAAGATCACCATTTAATTCCTCGTTGAAAGTTACTCCAAGAATGACCTTGATCCCCCCGAAAAATATTTTACCTGAGGAAATATCCAGCCGAAATTAAGGTCATTTCGTTGATATTTTTACAAATTTAAATTCTATTAAAGGCATGTGGTGGTAATCACTATTAAAGCTTTTGTTTCCCCAACTTTGCGCTCACAATAATAAATATTTTTTGCTAAAAGTAGGTCACTTACCTCTGTTTCGTATAGACGGAGGTAAATGGCCTAATTTTAGCAAAAAAATGTCCTTAAGGCTTCTCAAATTACAATATTTTGTTTTGAACAGTACATTATTTAAGTATGAACAAATGACTAATTATTGTTTTTTATTTTTTGTGTTACAGCAAGACTGTCCCAATGGTAGGCTTACGCCTGCTAAATTCGTTGATATGTACAAAATGTTCTTCCCTTCGGGGAATGCCGAGGAGTTTTGTGATCACGTGTTCCGTACATTTGATATGGACAAAAATGGCTACATCGACTTTAAGGTAAATGTTATTAAATTATTATTGACCCCTTTTACCATAAAAATCAAAGAATGATTTGAGTGTTGAAAATAATTCGAGACGAATTAATGAACTAACGAACTAAGGATGATAAGAATTTACTTTAAATTTATAAAAATTTGGTTGAAGTTGAAAAAATTGAAAACTGTGCTTTAAATTGAATTCAAAAAGAAGCTATTGTGATAAGTCCTATGTGACTTTCTTTCTAGAAAATTTAGACAGAGATTGGCTATTAAGATTTTGTTATGGCCGACAGTGCAAATGTATCTAAATCTCCACAGAGAATTTTTTTGCAAGCGTGGTAAAATACGAGAGAGGGCGGTATATTTCATACGTAATTCAATGCTTGACGAGCTCGGTCATTAGTGGAGAGTAGCGCAGAATCGTCAGGGCGTTAGTTTGTGAAAATTGGGTCAAATGTTGAGCGATGTAGATCGACCAGATATTTTTTTTTCGTCACACTCGTATGGTATACTTGCACTGCCTGTTACTCGTGCACTTTATTTGAACTGCAACAAATTATATTTGGGGACACCTATATTTAACATCGTTTACAAAAATATTTACCATTTCCTGGGTGGTTTTAGAATATGGTTAGATTCTCTGTTAACAATTATTTCTATTGCTAATTATAGTATTTCTTTTTAAATCTTTATACTGAGTGGTAATTTAGTTTATAGAATTAAAATTCAAACTTTCTTTAAAAAAATGTTGTTTTTTTCCATATGCAGACTTCACAGTCTCCCATATTTCACACCTTTCCTCTTATTTAAGAATTCCTCTTTTTTTCCCTGTTTTCAAGAAAATTTTCCTTTTTTCGCGTTTTTCATATAGATGTGGGCGAAATCAATAAAACTATTGTTACCTAAAAATTCTTTTAGTTTGATGGAAATTTATCTATTTTTTTCGTTGGAAATTATATTATATATATATCTCGAGAATTCTTGAGAAAATATACGAGGCACGATCTCTATTCACACTCACCTGGAAACTAGTAATGGAATGGAATGGTCCCTTCTTTGCTGAAAGTTCGCCAATCTCATTCCTGATCGAGATAAGGGAATCGCTTGCAAAAGTTGTCGGGCTCTGCTTGTTATGTGAAGCTCAAATTATCAAGTGTATATTATTCAACAACATGGAAATATAAACAGTTATTATATTTAAAACCTTTTGGAATCCTTCCAGATGGAGTGTCGTTTACATAATTATGTAGTTTTTTGATTTGTCAATCTTTTTTATGAGATAAGTTTTGATTCCCATTTTGTTTTTGTCGCAGTTTTCTTATTCTTGCAAAAATATGAATTTATTTCCCAATACGTAGTGACTGTGAAATCTGCAGTTAAACCAATTTTAAAACCTGAAAATTAAAACAGAGCATAATTTTCTTCGGCATATAATATTGTCATTTTCCTAGCATTTATTGACATGCTTGAAGGAGCGAAAAGGGTATCAGTATTATTGCGCTTTCACATCGACAAACAATAGCAGTCTCGATTTATAGTTGTGTCTCTCTCGAAAAAGTCGGATTTCTCTCGCAACACAATATGGTAAAAAAGTCTCATACTGACAATAGGTATTGTATAATTCAAGCAAAATACACTAGTCGCAAAGCTGCGATATTTGCATTATTGTTGTTCATACATTCTAGAATAGATTGGTAGACTATAAAATAGACTCATTCGTTGGAAAATACACTGTTGCATTGGGAAATGTCATGATCAATTGCAAATTCGAAACAGTATCTTTCTATGCTCATTTATGGTATCTTGACTAATATGTGTCGATTGAAATATTATACGACCTAAAAGCGGATAACTTGGCATAATCACATCTGCTGACTGAAAATGGATGAGCTCTCGATATTATCGATAATGCATGTAAAACGTTCGTGCTGAGTAGACCAGTTGCTTGGTTATTGAGCAGGAATGAGTAATAGATCTCTTAAAATTCTCTGTTAAAAAAAAAGCAATGAATATGAACTTATGAACTTTAACCACATTTTTATTAAGCTTTTATTTTGCTTGTAATTGAACCAGTTACTATTTTAGATATTTTGCTTGTTAAAAATCTTTATCCTACCAGATCCAACAGTTAAGAGTTTACAGTTTAGAATATTAATTTTTATGGCACATGTTCCGAGAAGAGAGAACCCGAGGGAAAGGTAAAACATTGTGATAAAACGAGAGGTAACAAAAGGAGAAAGGGAAGTTTCATAGAAAAAGTCTGAGTCTAACTTTTGAGGTGCTTGTTTTCTTTCTATACGTGAAAGCACTTGCGGTTTCAGGGGGATTTTTCCCTAACTTCGCCTTACTGGAATCACTTTATATATATACAGTCTTCTGGAATTTTGCATGTAAAAATGTGTAATATTATTATACATATAGATATATACGATGAAAAATGGAAATCTCCTGATGGATGGGAACGCGGTGTGTAACGCCACGTTGCTTTGTCGTGACTCGACTGGATTAAAGCGGATCGTCGATCAAAGTTTTCACTCGATTGACATTTAGCTCTCGTAACATAGTGCATTTGTCAAACCGCAAATACGGATCCTCTGGCTCGTACTTCGTGCGAGTCAATTTGCAATCAGGGAATTGAGTTTACACCAACTGGATCCGTAATTTTCGATCTTTTGAGGAAGAAGATTCGCGAGTTGGCTTGGAATCTAGGATCAGATTCTAATGAATTGGAAAGTTGACTTTCTTATATTTTAGTTTTTTTTCTTTTTAACTCGATTGAATATAAAAAAAATTATGTTAGAAGGATTTCGTATTGAAGCATCTGACAGAAAAATTGCGATTGACTTTACAAATTCTGGGGTTGTGTATAAGTATCGATTCGTTGATAGTAGTAGACCGGAAATTAATTTAAAGCCAGGAAATATATGGAAAATTGATGACAAACACGTCAGATGAAGGACTAGGCTGGAAAGAGTTAAAAAAGATATATAGAGAATTGTTAGCTTTGTGTGTGTAAAGATGGAAAGGACTATATAATCGGACTCGACAAAGTGAGACTTACAATTTACACCAATTCCAGTTCAGTGTGCAAGAAAGCCAATAACTAGAACTGATTCGTGGTCCGACAATAACTCAATTTCGTGAAACTAGTGACTACTGTGAACAATCTATAACGAGATGTGCAGTGTGTAGACTAGATAAATGTAGAATACATTCGCATATTGATGGCTTGGAATTATTTAATTCCTAGTTCGGTATCAAGAGCGAACTTGAGTCCCGAGATGTTCAGTACCATATCTATATTTGAAAGTTAAACTCGTAATATATAGAAGTCTGCCTATATATATATACAGTTTATTGAAACCAATGTTTTGCAATAATTTAGATCCTATCGTTTTATTGCTACCCATCTACTTCTCAGAATTTGAAAAGGAGTTCTCATTATAATCTCCTTATAAGAAACTTTTCTGCTCTTTATAACTATATTATCCGATAGGTTTTCGAAAAACGAGATTTATTTCAAAGTATAGGCAGCAGTATTAATTGAACTTGAATTTAAATGGATTCATTTGGACATTAGGTTAGTTAGTCTTGCTTGTCTCTTTTTTCATATTTTACTTCGGAGTAATTACAGACAGAAAGAGCGACAAACTCATAAAAGGCAAGTCCGCCTCCGGGGATCTCTGGAAGCTTTATACTTTCTCTCGTTTGAAACGTTATCCTTTTTTGTCGAAAATGCGCTCTAAGGAGTTGCGACGTTTCAAAAGATCAATCTCGAAACGGACTTGACAGAGAAATATGTTGGCCAGCAGTAATGAATAAAATTGTCTAGAGTTTAATGCTTTGTGTTGCAAATTTCAATACATTCAGCGAAACGAAAGGATCAATTTGATAATGTAAACTTGCCAGCAACTTTTTTTGGTTTCAGCAGTTTATTTATATTTATTGTCGCCGGAAATTGTAAAAATGGTAAAAATTGTAAAAAGTAGAGTGCAAATGAGTTCGGAAGTCTAGAAAGTAACTTTAATCAACGCACAGGAAGACACGACGCAACGCGACGCGACGAGTGTGTAACGATATATGCTTAACAATTCGCGCTTGACAAACTACCCTAATACCTCTGACGGAATAGGAACGTAAACCTTTGTGTATGTGCGAGCGAGAAATGCCAAGCTTACACGTATGAACGTTTCCCTGGACCAATGAATTGCAGAGGTAACCATCTCTTTTGAACTCACAGCCGAGAGAGTATATTCGAATTTCACGTTTCTGCCCGGAAGCCTGAGACCGAACAATTTATTCCTCTTGAAGTATTACCTTTGCGGGAATATGTAACCGCTAATATAGACACTAATACTTCCGCTTTCTCATATGAACAACATTTTAACACCCCTTTAAACACTTCTTCATAATTAATGCTTTACATTAATATGTTAATTAAGATGTTGCTACAGGACCAAGAGTATATAATTAATAAAATGTGAATCTCTCTCTCTCTCTCTCTCTCTCTCTCTCTCTCTCTCTCTCTCAAGAAAGTCGTAAAGAATTTACTGGAATAAAATAGTTCTTAAAAATTTTACACCCCATGGATCTGTCTACATTTAAGTGCCATCATATTTTCATTGGTCGGTTAAATTCAAATGTTCTGTTAGTATGAAAGTTTCTCTGGATGCATTCATAAGGCAGCAAACTTCCCATCTCTAAAAGTTTTCATTCTTCGTCAACCTTTTTTATCAGTTCACTACAATAAAATCTGAGCGGAACTGGAACAATGAATAATATTTTATAAATGTAACTTTTTTCTTCTTATATATCACACTCTTCTGATTTTTCTTCTTTGCCATGATCAAATATACGAATGAATTTTATCCCACAAATAATCTTTTATTATAACTCATCTATATCGCGCCACTCGCGAATTAAAAATGTAAAGTGTTTAAATTGTCAAAGGTTCGTTGAAAGAAGGATGAAACTCTATGATTTATGAAATTAGTTTATATATTTTTTTATGAAAAAACTAATTTAGAAAACATAAGTCTGAGGTAAAATCTCTATTTACTAGACGCTTCATATTGTAAATTTCGTAAAAGGGCATACATAAATGAACTCGGATGAATATCCACACTTCATACAATATCCTAACATCAATATCTTATTGTGAGTATCTACATTGAATAGTAACGTATATATATAACATTAACTTAATACAAAATAATTAAGAGGGTGCATATTATACAGTAGTATTCGAATTTGCCCGCCCCTGGGTCAGGTGTGTGGCGTTGTCAGTTTTTTTGGGCCGTTCGTTAATATTTAAGTCATAATTGACTACATGATCCAGCGAATAAATCGCTTTTATACATTATAACTGTATACAACTCATTTTTATCCCTACACTACTTTATTCAAATGAAATTGTTCTTCAGTATTAGAATTTGAAGGAGATTAAAATTTAAATCTCTAGAGAAATCCGACATTTTTTATCAGGATAAGCAATTGCTTTTCAGTTATGATTAACTGCTCCCTATATAACAAATTTCTTACATTTCTAGCTGGCGTGTTCAGTTTTGGATTTATAGCTCCCAACAAAATTCCACAGTGCATAAATTTCAAATGAAGATCAGTTCTAAATATCATTTTAACATACTTAGTGTTTGAAAATTACTCCATTCGAAGACATTTCTATAGGTATTTCAGAGACATAACTTGAACTGTCTTGAATTTAAAATTTAGATATTGCAATTGCATATTCCTCAAAGTTGAGAAATACGTGCGAGATGAAAAATTATAAAACTCTATATGAAACATAGTTAAATAGAATAAGAGAGTTATCAATCATATAAAGTTCTGCGTGGTTAGAATAGAAATACAAATTTTCATCAGAATGGTACTTTTTTTTTAGTAAAAGGAGTCTCGAGTATTTCGTCAAGTCAAGAGGTCGAGGAGTTCTTTCCTATTTCTTCTTTCTATTTTTGCATTGTCAAGCATCCCACCACTAGACACACGTAAACCCTTACCATTACCCTCTTTAATTCGGCCATGCATTTTTTCACTGGAATTCGCCCACTGTAAATTCAAAATTTGGTCAGTTTAGGTCGACATCTATAATATTTCAAAATTTATTTAATTCTGTGGGAGTCAATCACCTAGAATTAATTTTGATTTTAAAAAGTTGATTATTTTCATTCATTTCACTTCAATCCGTACTCGAACACTCTTTTAATTTTAAAATTTCCAGTGTTTAAATTAACATTGTATTCTCCTATCTTATAATACAAAGGGAATCATGAAAATCTAGGATATTAAACAAGAAGCTCACTTAAAAAGTGTTTGGTAGCAAATATGTACATATAATAACATAAAATAAGGATCTAAGGAACATGATGATACACTCGGAGAATTTCTGTAGTGAATTCCATTTAGTAGAAGCACCAGGAGGGTTTTCATTAAAGATATGGCTGTCCCATTGCTCATGATTGTGAGAAATCCTAGAATGGAGGAAATAACATAGTAATGTCAGCAAATAGTTCAGTCTCAATATAGACTCTGCGATTTAGTGAGGAGGAACGTGAACCACAAATCTAGCCGTGGATTTAGGGTGGCAGTGTTTAGGCTGCACAGGAACTTGAGCCCAGGGAGGGGCCACATCTTGTGTGATACTGCATGGGGTCAGCTACTCGGAAAAGAGACCGTCGACTCGACTTACCCCCTTCCACCCCTCCTCTTATTTTTATAACCCTCGCTACATAAAACTCACGTCACAAGCCTACCTCGGGCAGCAGATGACCCACTTTTGCCAATCTTATGCGAGTCTACTTAAGGTTTTCAGAGATATGTATCCAAAACTGGAGAAGAGAATTTTCCATCATGGTCCGTTTTATTGAATCTCAAGTGTTTGTTCCACTCCAAATTTTGTGCAAATGTTTTATTCAATCTGGTTGATTTTGTTGCTTTCTGAACACTTTCATTATCTTGGATGTTAGGGTGGAAATTTTTTTTTTATTTTTCGAAATCTCTCTCTCTCTCTCAAGTTGCAAATCTTTTCATTTTTACAATTTTTTGTTTAACAATCTGATAGGTTCAGGAAAGGTACTCCTTGATATTAGAAAAAATTTTAATATTGTCTTTTTAAAAATCTGATTTATCTTAACTAAAGTCGTTAAAGTCATTTAAATCCAAATAATTCTAATGAAATTTCATTTTTTTGTTGCAGGAATTTTTACTTGCAATCGACGTAACATCGAGTGGAACGCCCGAAGAAAAATTAAAATGGGCGTTTCGCATGTATGATGTTGATGGAAATGGTGTCATCGATATCCAGGAAATGACGAAAATTGTACAGGTAATAAGACAACGGCAACGGCACTATTTAAGAAAGCTTAGAAATTGTCTCGGAAATATAATTCAGCCCAGGATTGTAAAATCCAAGATGGGTGGGGTGGATTTATCGAGAATTTCAAATGAGGTGAAAATTTATAGGGATGATTGAACGAACTGTTTAAACTCTGTTCCATAGTTTTAAATTGTGGGACATAGCTAATAATTTGTGGAGCTTCTAGAAGTTATCTGATTTAGGTAATACAATATACAAGTGATAAAACCAGATTGTGGTCAGCCATACTTGAATAAAAATAGAACGAGAATTTTTTATAAATTAAAATTAGTTGATATATTAATAGTTTTTGAGACTTATAGATTTTAAATTTGAACTAAAAAATCAATGAAAAATATTTTAATTGTCCATATTATCAATAAGTATGAACATATCGCACAAGTTTAGTTTGAAAGCTCGTAATTTTTTGCCATTTATACATGGATTCCCAATTACAAAGCACAACCCCGATTTCAGAATGGATAACTAGTGAGCATTCAAAAAGATACGCTCTATCGGAATTCAGAATAAAACAATTTTTTTTTCAATTATTCAAAATTTAAATTCAGGATTTACTTAACTTGTAATTAATTTAATTAGACAAAAATTGAATTCTCTTTATAAAAAACACCTTTATTATATTTTTACAAAATTAAAATGTATAGGACGAATTATTATTCCTAGCTGAAAAGGACATGTCATTTAAGATAGCAAAGCTTTTGCAAGTTGTATTGGTAACATTGTAAAATTTGAGAGTTATGTCCGTTTCAGAGAATTTTAGAGATGAGAAAATGAACTTTCGAGCTATTTCATATAGAAAGAGAACAGTTTTTCGTGATCTTTTTTATTATACGTTTTCATGGGTTGCTTATAGTTATTTCCAGTTACTCAGTTTTTGCTTCAACTGAAATCTGTACACATTCTGTTCGTGTGAATACTCGGAATGTTATACGAATCTCATTCAAATGTATATTCGCTTACACAACAGCAATTCTAAGTATAACATACATAGGTCACAGGTCGGAGGGACTGAAGCATTTTGCGCGAAAGTAGTTTACCCTCGTGCATTGTTTGCTCAGTTCTTTGGTTTTCATGCGTTGAAACTTAAATTCTTTTTGACTCTCCATTGAGAAATACTGCTCGGTTTTTAGGAATTGAACAAACCGAATTTCCACATTGATTTTTTTTATCCAGAAATATACTCTTTCGTAGGTCAATGAATGATTTGAAAGTTCAAGCATGAAATATCACAGAACATCTTGAAAAGAGGGAATTCATATCGAGCGTCCCGTTCAACAGTTGAGAATTGTTAATCATGATGAGTAAAGTTTACCCTCTTTTCTTTATTTATTTTAAATTGCAATTTTATATAGAGTTTTGCAAGTGGAAAAAAAGTTAGTCGTAATTTTAAGAAAAAAAATTTTGTTTTGAAAATTAAAACTAGTTGGAAGTAATATAATTTGAAAATTTGATAATAAAAAAGCACTTCTTTTTTTAAAAAAGTTTAACTTAGATGCTTTAGAAATCCTCCTTTTTAATTAAGGATTTAACATTTTTTGAATGGGGTATTTAAAGTTTGGTGAATGGAATTAAAATCCCTTCTTCAATTAAATTTAGGTAAAGTTTCAAGTGCGAAAAAATTATGTTTTAATCATTTTTTCCTTTATTCCTTCTTTTCCTCTGACTGAGGACAAAAGAATCTGGCTGTAAATTTGTCTTGCCTTGAGTATGTTTACACGAAGTGAAGATGCTTTTGTTGAAAAAAGAATCAAGCAGAGCAAAAGCAAAACGTAGAAGCGACTTGAGCATGGCATTTTAGAAGTGCATAAAATGTAAAGAAAAAAAGAGTGTGAATTTTATTCCGCTAGTGAAATGTGTAAATGTCGACCAACCTCTAAAAAACAAAAAAAGAAGTAAAGCCTCGTTCTTTAGTGGCTCGTAATCCTCGAATATTGTATACATGCAGATGCTATAAAGATATTCGAAATATATATTTTTCAAGCTTTACAGCCTTTCTCATGTTCACTTTTTATTTTATACCTACTTATTGCCATTTAGTGAAAAGTCGATATTCGATTCATAGGTTTGTAAAGAGCACATTAAAACCTTTCTCAGTAATTATATTACAGACCGATCCTGCGATTCGTCTATAATATGCATAGTAACCGAGTAGAAGCAAAATGCACTCTGCACGTCAATACAATAAGTATTTTTTGCAAATATCGCTGTTAGAATCCCCACGCGATCTCCTTTAAGTGGTACACATTACCCTACTTTTTTTTTTGCTAGCAGAAAGGACAAATTGGATCGCTAACGCAACCCCATATGCGAGGCAGAAATAATGTGGAAAATACTCAGATCATCCATCTCGTGTGATTTCATATAAAAATATCTCTCCTCGAAATATTTCTACTTTCTCCTTTCTTTTTTATCCGTAAAATTCTATATTCTGGAAATAAGAAGATATTATTCAAAATATGGATATTATTTTCAAGAATGTTAATAGAACCGATATTCAATTTCTTTAAAATATTAATAAAATAAAAATCCAGTTTTTAAAATAAAGTTCTTCGGTAAAGATTTAATTTTACTATGAAATTTAATAGTATTTTCGTTTAATACGCTCTGTTTCATAGCGAAATAAGAAAGTTCTATTGAAACCGCATCCAATGAAAAGCCAACTTTTCTGACCATAATTCTCTGCAATCTCTATATACTAAAGTA
>JAUESI010000009.1:695623-715825 GCA_032275145.1 Synergus laeviventris | reverse complement strand
AGTCTTCGCTTGATTATCTCGTAGCTGTCATAGCTCATCAAGTCATAGAGGCCCAAGCATGTTTATAATTTATTATAGCTATCATTTATGATCAGGTGTGAGCCAGCATGTCTTACTTTATTTAAGCTTCATCACTGAATCAGTTTTATTAAGACCTGGAATTAAAGCCTGGTATGCTGGTGGGAAAGGAACGAGGTATTGTCGATCCTCAACTATTGATTTTTTATTGAGCTCTTATTAACTTGATATTTTTCTGTTTTCTTGCAAGACGCGAAAGTCGAAATTTGGACCCACTTCAGTAAATTAAAATGAAATTGAATGAGAAGAAAATTGGTTTTCATTATAAAAAAAGCTTAGAACTTATTCTATAAAATTAGTTTACTTATGAAGACAGAATCATTTTTCAATAGGAAGACGAATTAAAAACATGACATTCCATCACTATAAGCAAATACTTTAATCTGAGTGGGATTCTGGTCACTTTATTTCAATCGTCGTTGATGAAAGGAAAATATTGATTCGTGGGAAAACTTCTCAGGAAAAATTTGAAACAATATAGAAAATTTTTAATAACGCTGAAGAAATTAGAGACTTCAAGTAGTTAAGATCTCGAACTGAGTTTGACAATGACGTTGGAGGATGAGTAAAAGTGGAGTCGCCCCAGGTCCTCAAGTAGAAGCACATGAGAGAGAAGAGAGGACACGTACAAGTGAAAAGAGTAAAAGAGGGCTTGACTTTTGTACGAACTAGTAAGCCAATACGCGGCAGGTCATGGCTTTGAAAACATGTTGCAACATACCTAGCTTTTTCGTGGAGCATTAAGGATCTGTTCTATGCCACCTCACTTAATTGAAAGATATATTCAAAGAGTAATAGAGGCCGTGGTAAAACCTGATAGAAATGTTTCATTGTGCCCCAGGATACATTTCTGCAGATAAAACTAGGCTTGAAATTATCAAAGACTAGGGGGTTAATTTTTAAATATTATAATTTTAGAAAAGTCTATTTGGTTTAAGCTCATGACAATTCAGTTCTAAGTATTTTAAAGTCCTACTTATTCTCTCTTCTCTGAAAACCGCTTTTCCAAGACAGATGTCTGATGAGAGTACCAGAGACAGATTCCGTATTTACCTTCTAAATATTGACGATCTTTGTAGCGAATTGAATATGTAAAATAAAAGTTTATCGATAGAAATTCGAACTGCAAACCAATGGAAGAATAAGAAAATCGACTATGTATTTTTCGAATTGCTGAGAGTAGCGAAAGAGTGAAACGGAAATGAAGTAAAACCCGTTCCTTCTCAGGCCGATTTCGCTTTGAGCTAACATTATTCCTCTCATTCTTCTACAATTCTCTAATTTTACTTTGTTTATACCTTCAGTTTGCAGAACATGTCTTTAGGACATTCGACGCGAACGGTGATGGCACCATCGACTTCCGGGAGTTTCTCTGCGCCCTTAGCGTCACATCTCGGGGTAAACTAGAACAGAAGCTGAAGTGGGCCTTCAGCATGTACGACCTCGATGGCAACGGTTACATTTCGCGGCAAGAAATGCTCGAAATCGTCACGGTGAGTTATTCAATATGTAATTCAAAAATAACCTCGGAAAGTTCTCTAAACTTTGAGAAATTATTTACAAAATTAAAAAATTTGGAAAAACTACAAAAGAAAACCGAATCGAGTTCACCAGAGAATTCACCTCGGAAATGGATTGAGGATGATAAAGTGGATATTAGCGAGTCGATACTTTCTATGGGGAATAGGATCAGAGCAGATTGGAATCCTTAAAGGGAATATTTTGCTCTTCAGGAACTTTTGAATTATTTAATATTGTTTAAAACTTCGTGACCGCAAATCAGAAAATATATGGAAGTTAGGCAATCCTTTAAGTAGAAAAATTCAAGGAAAAGCCAAATATTTTTATTCAAAGAAATTAAAGTCAGGGAAAAATTTTTCAGGGAAATTATTACTAAGACTGCTATTTTTCTCTTCCTTGCTATTTAAATCGTCAGGGATTATTACATAAAATATACAACAGTTGAGGGAAAATATGAATTGAGTTATGTAAACAAAAAGTAGTTGATTTATATATTCCCTTTAGGACTTTCAGTATATGTCTAATTCTAAAGAATGTATTAATTTTCAACTAAAGCGACGATTTCAAACTCATTATCTAAAAAGAATTGATCTTCGTGACCTAAGCTTCCAATCAGTACCTATTTCCTTTTTCCTCTGAGAAACTGCTGACCGCAAAGTTGTCATGCAAGAAGTTTTGTCTAAATTGCAGGCGATCTACAAAATGGTTGGCACCGTGATGAAAATGCCTGAGGACGAATCGACGCCAGAGAAAAGGACGGATAAGATCTTTCGACAAATGGACAAGAATAAGGACGGCAAGTTGTCTTTGGAGGAATTTATAGAAGGCGCAAAGAGCGATCCATCAATAGTACGACTGTTGCAGTGTGATCCTAGTGCACAAGCTCAGTGAGACCCTGGGCAACCGAATGTTATGCTGTGAGCGATTCCAAATCGGTATCCAGTTTAACGACGCTCGGCATGATCCATAAAATTCCAGATTTGGTGCAGAAGAATCTAATCAGCCCTAGTCCTCCAGTACCACAACGATCAAAATAGAGATCCTGTGGACGTTGTTGATCCCATTTCCTTCATAATATAAGAACAACATAATCTATTTATTTCCGCCGAGCTTAACTCCTTGGCAAATATTTATACTCATTTATCTTTCACACTTATTTATTCTTCTATTGCGAATAAATTCCTATAAGGAACACTTAAAACAATTTCTAGCATTATTTTTGGAAGAAATAAATATTTGTTCTCTGGATCGAAGAGAAAGATCTGAAATCTGATTTGCGAAGGCAAATATAAACACTGAGGTAATCACTAGGCAGAATTCAGGTTTGTTAAGCTCGCCAGTGTGATCAACAGCGTCCTTGTAATTATAGTTAAAGTATTCATTGGATACAAACTTAGTAAAAGACTGCCAGGTCTCGATCAACGATTTTGAATGTTCAAATTGTTGTTTTGAGCTGTTCACTGAATATTACCAAAACCTGAATCGCAGGAGATTCCTCTGCATTTGTTTTGATTTTCAGAATCTAAAAAGTGTCATAAAATAGTTGGGCATCGTTGAACCGGAAACTGATTTAAGTGTCCAGGGCCACTGGGCCCAAGGCGCTTGCGCAGACCGCAAGCTAGTCGTGAAGACTAGTCCAGTCGCTCCGTCTTGTTTTAAAGAAAAAAAACTCAGTGAACGTTAGAATTTATTTTTTGTCCGACCCGATGCTACGTAAGGCGATTTTATCTTGTTTTGAAAATGAAGTATTAAAAGCATAATTTTCAATTTGCAACCTAAGGTAGTCGCGTCTTATATTTTATTCGTTCCTTTGTATTAGCGCCTCATCGGTGTTTTCTTCTACTTCTAACACCGTTTTTTTTTTTTCTTTTATTAATAGTCTGTGATACATTTACAACGATGTTAAATTTAGTTCTGTGTTGCAAACTCGTGTACTTTCTATCGAACTTTGTATTGTATCCGCGCGCAACACGCGACTACTTGGGTTTGCTTTTTGCGAAACGTGAAAAATCTAGACTCGAGATCACGCGACGAGAATGAATGATTGAGTCATATATGAGATAACAGTTTTACTGATTTGTTCTAAATGGTATAAAATGGTTTACAAATTAAGAGGTCTAGGAAAAATTGACGAATTGAAATTCAAATCTCTTCAATTTTAAGTGCTTACTACAAATCTCTCTGCTTTCGAATTTGGAAGCTTTAAATTTTTATTTCTTTCAAATTCGCGCTCTTCAGATTTTAAAGCTTTAAAATTTGAAGGCTTCCAATTTTTTACTTTTTAATTTAAATACCTTTTGTATTTTTTTCTTCAAACACGAATTCTTTAGCACACGAGTTAAAACTAACAAAAATGTTCGAATCTAGCGGCTGAATCAAACGAATTATGTCATTTATTTTCAAATTCTCGATTATCGCCAGTTTCGACCTCGCTTTACGCAGATCGTGGTCCTTCTTCTTTTTATTAAAGGTGTCTTGACAGTTCCGAATACTCGAAGACCAGTAAAAAAAAAGTCGAACTTTAGTTAGTCGCTTCAAGAATCTCAAAAAATGTATGAATATGTCTTTAATCAAACCTATCTTTAGTGAAAGTGTGTACGCTTTTGAAATTCATCCAGCTCTTATCGATGATGCGAGAGCAAATCTAAAATTAAAATCATCCAAGAAAGTAGATTTTCTTTACATAGAGCCAAGGTTTCGTAAGGTAAAAGATATAAAAATAAGTATGAAGTATGTAGTTTGTTGTTAATTTGTACAACTGACATATCCAGAATTGCTGTTTACCTTTGTGAAACAATTTCATAATATAGGCATATTATTATTTTTTCTTTTATACAAAGTGAATTGACTTTATTTGACAATATTACCCATTTTCTGCTTTCTGACCTTTAATTAAAATAATGTATAGCTTGTTCGAGTGATTTTCATTTTTGGTAGAGGATTTTTCTACAACATTTGAAACAATTTATAACATGTGCATGATTCTGCAAGTAATCAATACACACTTGACAGGAGCGTAGTTAGTAGGTTTTGATAGATGAAGATTGTTTATGGTCTTATGTCTTATATTTTTAAATGTTTATTATTAAATAATTTGAGGTTATTGAGTTTGGGTAATATTTTTTTCGATTTTTTATGAATCTAATAAACTTTCAATTAACTTTTCAATTAAACTTTCATTTAGAAACTTGAAGGCTCTCAGCCTGGGAGCTTTAAAATATTGTTTTTTTAAAATTATTTTTCAAATACAATTACTAATTATCCTTTGCTGAGAATTGAATCTGAAATATTATATATAAAAAGACATCGAAATTCAGAAACTCAAGGTAAATAATTCTGACTCGCATCATCGAAATAAAGTCCTTGATCTAGAGGAATTTTAAGGTCGAATTCACGAGTACAAAGAAGCGAAGAACTGACCCTCGGCATTTCGGTGACTTGACACAAAGAGGTTCAAGCTCGTTCGTGGCAATCGGTGACCCACGATTCGTGCGATTTTAGAGCTTTATTTTTCGCGAATGCCTGTGTAGAACTCTGCGTGCGTGTGAATGAAAATATGAATATGAAACTGAAATGTGAATTCGCCAGTGTGAGTGTAGCGAATCTTATTATGGCGCGTATTCGCGTCACGGAATTATAATAAAGAGTAAAAATAGGTGCGTCGTTGTTACTTGAATAGGTCCGGGTATAATCACAAATGAAATAAGCCTCTGCGCCACAACACGAACATTTTGTCGACGGTGAATCATTGATATTGGTTACAACTTTATTATATCGATTTAGAGATGATTTAGCAAAAACCTAGATTTTTATTTGCGTTTGCGTGTGATATACCAGAATGAACTTGTCCTTATTTCGAAATAATATCATTAAAGGTTTCTTTCTTTCTCTCTGATACTACGTGGAAAGTAAGTCGTTAGTGTTTTATCCGAGAGAAAGAAAGCAGCGTTAAAGTTTAACTTTTAGTTTCTAATTTAGACATTTAGTTTCTTATCTTATTTAATTTGCCATCTTCATAAATTGCACCTCGGTATATCTTTTGTCATGAAATTAAAATAAACAATTAACCATTCATGCTAATGATTAAGTTGAGATTAAAACGTCTCTATTATACTTCCTAGGTGTAAATCTGTTCGTCTCGTGCTCATTAGTAGATAAGTCACAAAAATAACTATGACTATATCAAATTCTAATCTGCAATTATGTCGTGGATAAACATATATATATATATATATATATATATATATATATATTAATACAAATACGAGAGAAAAGAAGAAAGAAATTATTAACCTCATTAAAATTAATTGACAGACTTTAAAAAGTAAATCTTAAAGTAAACGATTATTAAACGAATTATATTGTATAAAAGTATTTCAATACCGCAGCAGCAAGTGCTTTGTCTCTATCGGAAAAATGCTCTTACTTATTGAACCTCTTTAACGTTAATGTTTCCTAGTTGAAATCGATCTACGCTCCTGTTATCGCATGCTAGAGAGTAATAAAAGCTGATATCAGAGAAATATTATAGCAACGGACTTTGATCAGGAAATTAAATTGAGCTGTTAGCGATTAACGATCGAATCCTCGCGACTTTAAACACCGATTCCTTTTTGTACTGAAATATCCTGGTCGTGGAATCGCCTTCGATCAACAATGCACCTATCGCGTTCGCTTTTGTCCCATGCTCTACCCGTTTTCTGAAAAGGCCCTCTGTTAATTAACCTTACGTAAACAAAATAAAATAAATAACTTAATAAAAACTTACGTCTTTAGGGATAAAACACGCTTTTTACTATTATGTGATCCAAGAATAACTGATTTCTCAAGTATATTCTCCGTATAATTGATGTAAAATTTCACTCTCAATCGGAAATCAAAAGGTAATTTAGTGGAACGATTCGGAAAAAGGGTTGAGTTTCTCAAGGACGGATTTCGCTGTTTTCGGCATTTCAAACAAATTTCACAAATGCGAAACGATTCTCGATGTTAAAACGGTTCCTGGAGTTAAAGAAATTTTGAAGTTCAAAATATTTCTGAAGTTTAAAAAGATTATAGGATTTTGGAATGTAAAAGGGACAATGAGAATCGTGCATGGGCTACGAATAACTTTCTATGCATGTTTACAATAGAGATGCACTTTCTATCTCTCGTTAGTGTCCTTTTTCTCCTCAGGAAAACTTATCTCTAAATTAAAATAATGTTATATCCTAGTAGCGTTATTACTTCAATTCGATTGCGACGATTGAAGCTGTGCTAAAGGTGGGAAAATGTTCTGTAAGATTGTATACGTCAAATTAATTGGAATGTCTATGTTGGACACGGATTCAGAGGTTTTCCAAGTGGACTGGTTGGTACAAAAGTCATAATACGTATAACGAGAATCATTTTATAAAGATTTTCAACCCACTCGGGTGTTCATAACTCTGCTGATTCGTTTTACTCAAGTAAATTAATTGAATTTCCGACTGACGAGTTGCAACGATAGCTCTTCGTTCACTTTTTTATATCCACCAATTTTTCTTCTTCCAAATACAAAGCTAAAACTCTCTCTAAATAAAAGCAGATTATTACTAATACTTCATTCTATATTTAAACATTTCTTTATCGTTTGTAAATTCTAAATAGCTTTAAGTGTGCTTAAAGCAGATGCTTTCGAATTTATCTTATGTCAATTATTGACCTTCAAGAACTTGGAATCCATAAATGTTGACCGTTTTTCTGCTTTAGAGATCCAGATATTCGAATTTTGGAAGCTTTCCAATAAAATAAAAAGCTCCTAAAATGCTTATAAATTGTTTTAACATTAAATTAAATATCAATAATTTCGATGACAGACCCTTGGAAAATCTGATCCTAAGTTGCCTTACAACGAAGTCCAAAGGCACTTATACTCTAAACTACTCGGTTCCAATTTCCTTTCGTTTCCGTACAAGTCACAGTCTGTGTAGTTCTAATTCAATCGATGGTATTGAAACTGTCACTGATCTCAGTTTCAAGCACGAACGCAAAGGTCAGCAAGCACAAAAAACCCAAACACGCTTCTCTGTGCAGAACTTTTCACAACCATTGTAACACTTCTTAATACCTATTCGTTATTTGTCTACTTATGCTCATTTCGTAGGTTACAATTACAGTAAGCTATTTGCAAAATGCTGATCTGAGGAAAGAATGTTGTGTACAATTGTAAAGGTCAATCGGGTTTACACCCTTAAATATTTTCGATTTACAATAATATAAACGTTTCAAAAAGTGGAGATCAGATAACATTAATTCAGTATCAATTATGATGTTGTTGTATTAATCTGTGCACGTTACGATTATACAGAAAGAATAGATATTTATACTTTACGTATGTTGTTATGAATTACAAGAAGAATACTGAAAACAAACTTTGCTTCAATCCACTTATTGTCTACGTATATTTGCAGATGTTTCGTAAATTAAGGTCATTTTTAAATTAAAATTGAAGCCCTTCTTTCAAGAAGACTTTGAGTTATTTTGTATTCTATTGAAATTAAGCTTTAAATTCCGAAACATGCTCTAAGAATGTCAGAAAATCCTTAGAATCAAATTCTCATTTAAGGCTTGAATCCTTTATTTATTAAATCTTCGCCTAAGTAATTTGTAAATTGTAAGCACGACTTTTTAAGACGTTTGAAATATGTTTTTTTCTATCCTTTCGCTGTCTGCGGTTGTTTATCAAATACTCCAAACATCAAAACGGTGTCTCGATCGACGTCATTTCATCAAGACTTTCAAACTAATTCTGTTGACTCTGATTACAAATATATCCTAAAATCCTCCCGGAGGATTATTTCAGAATCAGACGGGAAAGGGAATCAGTTTTGTACTTAATTGAGTGTCACACAAAGGAAATTCCAGAAAGATGCCAAAACAAGCTATACGAAAATGTGTTATAAATTATATAAAATTAAGAGAGTATTTCACTATAGCTGCAGATATTTGTAATCAGGAACATACATTTGTAAACTGGAATAGAAGTGACTTGCAGTTTCGCAGAAGAATTGTTTTTGCTCCTAAAATTAAATTTGGGATGAAATATTGAGTTTAAAAAAAAAATGTAATGGAAATTTTCCTTTTGCTGACAAATTTTTAACTTTTCCTAGAATTAATTTTCTGAAAATGTGATGCAATTTGAAAAATATTTATTTGAAAGGTTCCCAATAGCAGTTGGGATTTCTGCATGCATAGTAGAAGTGTAATTGTTCTGTATTGTAACGAGTCTTCCAAGGCTTTGTTTTTTGTTTCTTTTTTTTTGTTTTTTTTTTAAAGAAGGTTGCACAGCGAACTAAATAAAGTATTAAGTCGGAAATATAGGGACTTCTTTCTTCATTTTTTTAAAGGATTCTAATTTAGGAAGACTTTAAAATTTAATTGATGTGTGAATTTTAAATTTTAATTCAGTTTCATTGTACCTTTACTTTTTTTTAAAACATGTCAGAACGCAGCGACATTTCTTGTTCCTCTCATCAAGATAGGTTCGAACTCATTATTCGCCTCCTTATCAGCAAAAGTATCTGCACAACGTGAGTTGAGTGTAGATTACTTTTATCCGACCCCCCTCCCCCCTCCTCTCTCTCTCCCCCCCTCTCTCTCTCTCTCTCTCTCTCTCTGGCAACTAATTTCTCGTTATTTATTTCGTAAAAAAAGATAAAAAAGGAAATTGCTATTTTTATGTGTTACTTTATTTTAAAAAAAACGTTTTTAATTTATTTTAATTTAAAAAACTTCAAACTGGAATTTATAAATCATTGTGGCTTTCAATTCTAAATTGAAAAATTTCTAGCGATTTAAATTTGACACGAAATAAATAGAAAAATGTTATAAAGCTTGAGAAACAATAACAAGTCTCGCAAATCTTTGTTTGTGAAAATAAAGCTATTTTGATTTTCCTTCCGCTTCCAGAGATAAATGAGTGCATTAGCAAACTGGAAAGCTCGTTACGCACGATTTACGAGTTGAAGACTTCACCTCCTGAAATTATGGACTTCTCCTCGATGTCTGTAATAATAAGGAAAGTTGTAAAACGCTTTATAACTTCCTTGGACGTAGTAAAGAGGTTTTCTTTTTCTCCATTATCTATAAACTTAAATAAATATTTATTTTTGCACTTTTTTAATTGTAGCTAATTAAAAACTCCTAAAAGAAATTTCCTTATGAAATCGTTATCATCCATCTTTTGAGAGAGACAATTATTGAATTTAGCTGCAAATAATACTCGCATTTACTCTGCTCTTTTCAGGGTAGCAGGTGTAAGCAGTGAAGGGACGTTTTAATAGAGTTTTTGTAGTCCTTATGAGCTTGGTACTATCGTCGAGAAGTTCACGTGTTGTCGCTGAAGTAGGTTACTGAGATTACCACCAGAACACAGGCCGTTACTCGTAAACTCTATACTCTAATTTTGCTCTAATTAACCCTTCTTCTAACTCTGAACTTCTCAGTAGCGAAGTTTATAAACTCAGAAAATTGTCAAATATTAGAACGTAAAAAGAATTTTAAGAAAATGCATGATTACTTTTTGAGGATAAAGGAAACTAAATGACAAAAAATAAAAAATTTTTTAAATCAATGTATTTACGTATCCATTTTTTTACAATAAATAATGTTCTAATTATTAAACGAACGAGCCAAACATAATTCCTCAGAAGTAAAAGCCTCTATATTATCAGTCGGTGAGAATTATCCTGGCACCTTCGGAAATTGAAATCGAGTCAGGAAATCTAAAAGCTTACTTCAGCAATTTTAAGGCCACCGTCTGATATTTCTTTCCACCAACTAAAACTTGTTCTCAAAAGAAAAATCCAGCAGACTTTAATCAAAAACTTCAATGATAAATAATTATTAAAATTATAAATCGTGGTAGCAACTCGCTGCTCAACGATTGTACGTCGATGCATTTGCCATTGAACATACAAAATCGTATCGTAATTCGAAGCCGGTGCATCAATACTAAAAATATCTTAAAATTGTGTTATTCAAAATTTTGATTCTTTAATTCTGCATTTTATCGATATATGTTGAATTGAATTTCATTTTAATTATAATAATATTGATGGTTGTTTTGACAGACGTATGTTGTACTTTCCTCGATATCATGGGAATATGCCACTTGTAAAGATTCTCTCAGAGAATCTTCTGGTACTTGAGACTGTAGTATGCTCGAGTATGATAACTGTAGTATCTGGATGCATGTACCATGTGGGTGATTTCACGCATGTCTGCTGATCGTTTGACACTTGGATTCTTATTCTTTAAGGCATACATCCTAATTGCCCTTTCTGCCCATTCCTGGGCCCTTGGCTCCTCACGATTAATTCCTCTGTTTCGTTTATTCATCCAGTCGATTACATCGTTGTAATAATTCTGTCTACAAAATTGAAAATTTATTTAAGTATATTTACCTTTATTAGGGTTTTTTTTTAAACCGGCCTGGGGACCACCAAATATTTTGTTAACATTTTGCTAAAAATCAAGTTACTTGAAATTTATTAGTTTCTAATTTGAAAGCAATTTTTTAAAAGAAACTTTACCTGTAGTCATAAAGATAGCGATAGTTGAGGAAAAGCGGTCGAACCCAGTGATAAGTGTAATGAGGGGGGGCGCATTTTTCCCGGGCGCCGGTGGGAACTACAATTGCTGCAGCATCTCCTCCTGCCACCGCTGCATCTGCTGCGGATTCCTCAGCTGCGGGTATATCATCCAAATCCCACGCTGGTTCGTCATCCATTATTTCGTTTGGTTAATTCTAAAAAGTAACATAATTTATCAATGAAATCTAAGAAAAAATTTTTTAAATCTTAAAATTCTACTTTGAACCCATGAGCTCAAGAATCTTAAAATTGACATTCTCTTTTTATTTAAATTATTGAGCTTTACTTAGGTGTCTACGTCCAATAAATAACAATGAAAAATAAAGAAAAATCCCTCAGAGGTTTCAAATAAATTGAAATATCTAAATCGAGCATCCGTTATCCAATGTCGGTTCAATGTTGATTACGACAATCCTAATAATGTCAGACACACGAGTCAGAAACACCGATTCACATATATATGTGTAGCTTAGAAGAACTGGCCTGATTGGCACGATTCTAATTACCACACTCAGAGAAAAGAATTTCTCTTCAACATAACACCCACATAAAAAAATGCACTAAATTTTTGAAAAGCGAAAGTTCAGTTTCAATTCGTTCGATTTTTTAATCCGATTTGAAACTTTTTGAATTTTTATCATATTATGAGGCTCTTCTTATTTTTATATTTTATTTGTGGGTGCATTTTTTTAAACTAAACACTAACACTCTTTAGAAGGCACTGCACTTTGTTAAATGGACCTTTGTAAATGTTAAATTGTATTGTCTAGATACAATACAAGTGTGACGAACCTGTTAAGGTAACCCGTTATATTCGAAGCACCTGCACCGACTGATTCTCAAAAAACACCCTCACGCCTCGAGTTGTTCGTCACGCCCGAAGCCCCTAGTCTTGTTTCATGCTTTTATTTTAGCTTATAACATTTCCTCAACCTTCCCCCGACTTCCCCTGCGAAAATCGTATCGGGTAGAGTAGGGGGGGTTCTGGCACGGACTTGTTATAGTGTTTCTTGGCCTCACTCTCGTGACCACCCTGATGACAACTTCCCTCAATTCTAGCATTAACCGTGAACGAGTTTCTTTTAAAAAAGCATTTTTGAAGTTCGGTACCCCTATTTATTGAAATTTTAGATTTCATTTTTATTTATAGTGATTAGAAAAAATCAGGTAAGATCAACGCTTTTCAACTTACGTAAGCAGAATCACTTAAAATTATAGAGTACCTTTGTATTCCGATTCCTGGATATAAAAATTATGATTGCAACTATTCATTACTTATTACAAAGTAATGTTAATCTCAATATTAATCCCCATCCCTTTGTTCACTAATTCTCTCTCTCTCTCTCTAAATTTCTATCCGTTATGAAGAGGCACCAGGGAATTTCGACCGTGGAAATTCTATTTACTTGCAGTTTTAATTTTTTCTGACATTAATTTTAATTAGAAATCACGTTTTGTGTTTTGACCAAATCCTATATCTTGAAAAAGTGATGTTACCAATATATCGAAGACATTGTTGTCGAAAACCTGATTAGTTGATTTTGTTTTTGGAACTTGTGCGATTTGTGTGAATGTGCCGAATTTGAAAACTGTCTTCAGATTACATATTTTCGTTGTCCAAACTATTGTTGTCAAAAAGGTTATATTAAAATAGTAAATACGAAGATTTTTATGAAACTTATTGTGATTTTGAACAATTTTAAGGGATTTTACCAGTTCTTGCGGTTTTATGGAATCTGAAAAAGTTGAAAGGGACTTTACGAAATATCTTTGGAGTTTCAAGTATTTTAGGGAATTTTATGAGATTTCATGGCATTTTGAATAATTTTAAGGAATTTAAAACGATTTTACGAAATTTAAAAAAATTTCATAAAATTTTCTGGGATTTTAAGAACTTCTGAGATATTTCTTAAGATTTTATGATATTTCATTGAATTTTCAGGTATTTTATATAGGATTTCATGAGATTTCATGCGATTTTGAACAATGTTAAGGAATTTAAAAGGATCTTGCGAAATTTATTAGCATTTCTAGAAATTTAAAGAGGTCATGGAATTTTAAATAATTTAAAGAAATTTCACGAAATTGGTGATACTTCGTAGGATCTTAACTGAGTAATTTTAAGATATTTAATTATATTTGGCAGGATTTTCAGTAATTTTAAATGATTTAACGAGATTTTATGGGATTTTAAATAAATTTAAGGAATATTAAGTTATTTTACCAAAGATAATCAAGGTTTCATAGGATTTTAAGTAATTTTATAAGGAATATAACGATATTTTGTAGAACTCTAATGAAAATCAAGGAGGATTTCACTACATTTTGAAGTATATTATAGGGATTTTAAAAAAATGTTATGAACATGATATAGATTCCTGAAATTTTCAATATTAAACATTAATTCTGACTATCAATATTTAAAATAAATTAACAATACCAGTATATGTGAAAGCGGAAAGAAAACTTGACCACTTTTCTAACTGAACTCAAAGAATAATCTGACCGAACATAATATCCTTACCAGAATTAATTGCAATGCCACTGTCAAATGAAGGTCAATCTATTGATGAATACACTGCATCCGATCACGTGATGTTTACATTGCATATACTTATTACTTAAATTTCACTGACGTTAGTACTATGGCATAATCATATAATGTCGGTTTATATTATTATAAATTTATTAAATTACATTTATATTATCCTTTAGCAAAATAAAGTTACAATTTTTAACGGAAACATGAAAAAAAACATTTACTTCACTGCAATCTATCTACGATAAGAATTAATGAATTGAATATATTTTATATTTTATTAAACGTAAGAAGTTTTGCATACTCTGTAATTGAATTAAAATAGGAGTCAATTAGGAATTGAAGGCTGGGACTGAAAGTTAAAGGTGCAATTAAATTAATCAATGTCTATCAAGATCAAGGTTACGATTCGACGAACCTTCGCCAATTCTCTTAACCAACCTTTGTTATGAGTCTCTACAACTCTGATTGTCTGTTCCGTTTACTCCGATTTAGAATTTCATACTTTAATTTTGAAAACTTCAGTTCTGTTGGCATTTAGTGTAATTTTTAAATAAATAAATTATCATTGAAGTCGTAGTATATAATTCTAATTAAAAGCTACTTTTTTATTTTTTCATATTCTTCTAGCCTTTTGGTCTTGAATAATCAATTATTTGAAGGAACCAGTAAAGGTTTCCAAATTAGAAAGTAATTAATTAAGGACAAAGAAATCAAGATAATTTGATATGTACTTGAGTTATAGTAAGTAAACCGTGTCAGGTGTGTCGAAATTTGAATCTTGCATCGATCAGAGCTATTTGACCATGATGCTCTCGAAAATGAGAGCGATCTGTTACGAACATCCTATCAATAGCAGCAGACACTTGTAATAACATACAATATCTCATTTATTAATTATTTAATCCATGTACAATGATACCTACATATACATGAACAATATAAATAACTAGATTTCATATTTATATATTAATATAAGAATCAATTTTACAGGTATAATAAATGACAATAATTAAAATACGACGCACACAACTCGCGAAATGACAATATACCTACGTATACAAGTATTATATAGTTACTTGTGCTAATTTATTTTCTTCGAGGGAAAAACTACAAATTTTGTTAGTTTTGTTATTTTTAGAACAGTTTTTATGTAAAATTATCTTTGTACGCTTCCATGTAAATTTTAAAACGATAATTTCCTATTTTTTAATCTGTATTATTTTACTATGGGGGTTATCAACATTATATCTCTTCTATGTATAATAACGATAGAAAAATAAAGTTATGATGTGTTACTGAAATTTCAGTTTTATTAGGTATAATGATAAATTGCATTTAATTAACATGATATTTCAATTTGAATATACACTTAATGAATATAGTGAATTAATGAATGTATACATATAAAATATACTATTTTGAATATTTCTAATATAAAGAGAAACTTATCGATCTTTCAGTTCAATAAAATGCAATTCATGTTTTCAGTCCTTTATTTTTTATATTACTGTCATTTAATATTGTCTTTTATTTATTTATAAATAATCATTAATAGACAAAAAATTACTTTTTATTATGAAAATTGTATTTTCAATATAATTTGAAATTATCATTTATTAAGTTAAAGAAGCTAGTTATATATTGTTTTATATACGGGTAATTAATTTATATGTTTATATATTAACAAAGCTTTAATTTTAATTCAGCCAAGTGGACAAGGAATAGCAAAAGCAGCAAATGGCCGTCTGACCAATGATGGCTTAATCTATAGTGGGGTGATTACTGCAGGTATACATATATTTGGTTGTTCGTTATTTTCGACATCGCAGACTTGTCTGACCGTCAATTCCTTTCTCTACTTAAGTGTCGTTCAAACATATTCAATCCATTGAGTTCCAAATAATAATAATAATAATAATAATAATAACAATAACGAAAATATTTATTTCTCATATTATTGTAAAAATAAATAAAATGAATATCAAAAAATAAATACTAGAGATTCAATTTATTTTTTAAACTCTTTTTTTAAAAAGATGTATTATTTTACACTTCATTGGTAATTTTCCTACTGTTAATTTGCATCTTCCTTGCATGGTACTCAAATTCTTTAAGTCTTGATTGAGAAATTTTTCGGTTCTAGTTTTTTTTCTATAGAAGAAATTTGTCTAGAAGGAGACACTTTTCTTCCTCTTTGAGGCATTTGAGTAAGGGTTTGAGAAGGGAGGATTATCAGAAAGGACATTATCAACAATCAGAGAATTGACTCTGGATCGCAATGTTGTCGGCGACTCATCTCGTTCTGGTGAGTTAATTTTCATCCATTTCGTCATCGGTTTCGGAGGCGCTGGTTTATCGGTTGTTTCGACTGCTGCCAGTTTCCTGTTCCTCTCCATTCTCTGAACCAATGACATATTCTCCACGTTTTCCTCCTCATTGTTAAATTTCATATTGTGACGCTGGAAAGCACTGTCCGCTTGTTCTAAAGTTGTTTTGGCCCTTTCGATCTCTGCGTTCAAGTCGATCATGTCAAACATCCTGTCCTGGAAGCCAAAACATACTCCGACGTGTAATGCTCATTATCTTACCTAATTTACATCATATTAAAAGCAAAAGAAAATGAAACTGAAATTTCTTGTTTCAAGGGTTCGGGAAATATATATGTATATATATATATATATATAATATTTACAGTACGACATTAAAAACAATTAAGTATAAACAAACAATTTATGTGAAAACATCAAGAGTGTTTTCATATTTTTATTAGAAACTAAAAATTCTATTTTCTTCCCTTCGCAATTTTACAAAAATTCTTATTGGTTATAAATCTTCCTACAGTAAAATAAAGATCAAAGGGCTCAAAAAGAAAAAAAGAAATTAGAAGTGAGACTTATTTTGTCTTCCACAATTATAATCACTCAGATATCATAGGTACAAAAAGCCTTGGAGCATGTTGTCGAATCTTTAGGCAGAAACAGACTTCAATACGTTTCGCCTATAAAAATAAGAAAGATAATTTTAATTGAAAAATTATGACAGTTTAGTTTTATAAAGCTTTTAGTTGTGAAAAAGCCATCGCATATTAGCTTATGATTCTCACAATATTAGTACTTCTTTAGTTCGTTATAAATAATTCGAAATATTGAAAGAAATGTTAATATTTCTATAATTATACTTACGTAAATTATGATTTCCCTCGAGCCCTTCAATTTTTATAGAGAATGAAAAGAACTTAACTGAAGTGCATAAAGAGCTCCTATTGTTAATTATTTAAATAATTCATATTATTAATAAAAATGATTTAGCTTATATGTTATGTAATTATATATTACATCAAGGAATGTATCATTGTTTTATTAAAACTAAAACGATTACTGATTTAAGTTTAGGATTTTTTAATCAAATAAAAATGTAACCTGCATATCTCTTCGTTTGCGTCTCAAATCTGCTAAATCTTCCTCAAAAGCGGCAGCAGCGCGCTCTTTAAAGCGTCGATGAGTTGAAACAAATTCATCCTCGAAATTTTCTTCAGGAATCGCTCGACCACGTCCATCATAAATATAATCCAAGTCATCATATTCATTGTAATTTCCTGCTAAACCTCGAGATCCTGAAACGTTAGTGGTCAAGCAAGCAGTTAGTAATAAAAAAATAATATATACTTCTTAATACATTTTATACCAGATGCCGATGGAATTCACCTCAAAAAGAGCCTATCGTAATTTCTTATGACTTGTCTTCGATTGATGAAATAAATAAAATGTTAAGTCAAGAAAACAATTAATTAAATAATGATATTAAAGATATTTTCATTCAAAATTTATCGAGAAAAAAGATAAACATAAGCTTACACGATAAAATAGCAAAAGTGCAGGGAAAAATGCAAGGGGTATACAAGAAAATACAACGGGTAAAAGCAAAAATCACGACAACGAAGGCAAAAGAATTCTTCAGTTCATGTTTATTTTTATAAGAAAGGGAGGATACACTTGGATCAAATTTGTATTTATTATTTCATACAAATTGATCGAAAGATCAAGTTTATTAACCTTTATTTCAACCTGTCATATACATTGCGATCGATTTATAAAAATGCGTGACACGTGGCATATTCGAACATTTCACAATTTTATTATGTTTTTTTTTCATTTTAACTTAGTTATTTTCATTATTTTTATTTGTTTGGTGATATATAGTAAGGTCGATAAGGAATATGCGAAGGTATTCAGTGAAAAGAATTTAGCCTGGGTCTAAATTTGCATAAGGTAAGCATAATAAGATTGAAGATTTAAGACCAATGATCTGGCCCAGAAATTCTTTCAAAAATCATAATCAACCTCTACAATAAGTTCGCCTCAATTGAAAGTACAATAAACTGATTGTAACATTAATTTCTTCATTAGAAACTAACATGCTTCTCGGACCGTTCGGATCGCTCAGAACGCATAGAAGTTCTGCTACTGACGTTACTGGAGGCTAATAAGCTATCATCACCCATAGCATTCTCATTAACTAAGGCCCTAAGAGCAGCAGCTCTCCGCTCCCTTTTAGCTGTCCTCTCTGCCATTTCCTCCATTTCCGATTCAAGGTCATTAAGTCTAGCTTTAGTCCTTTTAGCCCTATTAGCAGCAGCACTAGAAATATCCTCTAAATTATCTGAATTGTCCAGTAATTTTGACCACCTAGTAGGTCTCTCTTCCGGAATATCGGGTTCTTCAGTCAAAAATTTAGGACGTCTCCTAAAGGCAGATTCAGCATCCTCCATTGCAGATTTAGCCGATCGGGCAGTATCGAGTGTGAGCTTTTCTGTTCTGGACCTGAGACCAGAAGATTCAGACTCCATTCCTTCGGATGTTGAATCTAGATTAAAAGCTGCAACTCTTGACTTCAGCTTTCGAGTTGTGGCTGAGACTTCGTTGGCAAAATCTTCACCTAGGGGAAGCCGGCGGCTTCTAGAAGTTCGTTGACCTCGGATATCGAAGACAGTTTCATCGCCGTCGTCAAAGAAAGAGTCCTGGTTGATGGATGCCAAGGGACGAGATCTAGGTTCGAATTCTGGTTCGGTATCACGACCGAAGGTCGACTGCCGACTGCCTGCAAGGTCGCGGGTCCCTGCAATCCAGCAAAAGTCGTTGAAATGTAGCATTCAGGTTTCAGCGATAGTTCCAGTCGAAGCAGTCCTTCTCGTTTTACCCTCTTTTTCCTCTCAAATATCCGACTCAGAATATAATTTATCGAATTTAAATTAATTTGATTTGAACTATTTCAAGCAAATGTAAAACATCTCTAATTCAGGATAATTTTTATTAAATACTCTTCATTCTTCGCAACTCTGCACCGAAAATCCCAAAATGAAAAACGTATCTCTAAACAATTATCTTATGCCAAAGAATTGAGATGAAATCATTAAAGTAAAGGTATACCGATTGTCTCTTCAATATACGTGACAGAAAGACACTACATCTTGGAAACTATAGGAAATTTAAAAATCTGGGTCGACGAACGAGTATTCTAATGCACGTTGTACTGATGTGCATGAACTTGTGTACCGATTTGTACCTGCAATTTGTCATCGTCGACCTTGTTTTCTGAACGCGATTGCTCCAACGATTGCGGAAATAAATCTCCACCGAAAGTAGTTCAAGGCCATTACGCACGCGACATTAGCCAAACCGAGGACAGTTTTAAATTTAGCACCCCTCTCACATTTTCTCAAATACATCCTCGTCTCCCACGAATTTCGTCTTTTTACCCAGCCAACCTTATTCATCACACGTCTAATATTCCAATTACATTGAGTGACTCAATGCCAAGGCTAATACGAAACATTTCCTCGTGGAAGGTCATTCAAATCCGGATGTTGACGGTTTTTTGCATTTAAAAAATTGCATTTTCTCAGAGACGAGTTATCTTTCAGATTCTATCAAAGGCATTGTTTTTAGTTACGTTACATCTCAGAATATCAACAGTACTTCTAACAAACTTACAATAAGAGAAGAGATATGTATTAGAATCTTGATAATTTTAGATGACTGATCGAACTATAATATATTATGGCGAATATACTCTAATTAGATTAGTCTTATTTTCATTGAGTTTTTCCAATATAATTCTCAATGAAATAAAAAGAAAGAAGGAAGGATGGTAGTACTGTCCGAAAATTGATCCGTTGATGACAGTCGCGAATTATATGAACGCACTGGACTTCCGTCGATACAAAGTCAGACGTTTAGAAAAGTAGACGTTTATTCAAAAGCCAAGTTCCAATACAATAATGATTATGGACAACAATAGGATTTGATGCACGTGACAATAGACACATAAATCGGGAAACACAACAAAACTGTATTTGCACGCTCTTTTTCAAACGGTGTGATGCTGATTAGTCAGAATATAACGATTTTTACGTATTGCTGTCTTTAAACGATTCCCTTACAAGTCAAA
>JAUESI010000009.1:639004-695523 GCA_032275145.1 Synergus laeviventris | reverse complement strand
TTGCAAAAAGAGTAACCAATTATAGAGAAAAATATTTTTTGTAAAGTTAACGAACGAATCAAGAGCAAAGGCAGCAATTTTTAGTTAATTGAGTAAGACGGGATTTAGGGGGGGTGTTGGGGGCTCGAGGGTTGTTTTTAAATTTCTAGTTTGCTTATTATCACGGAACATAACGTCACGAGCATTCTAAACAAGTCCACGAAGAAGGGAGACGAGCGGGTGGACGAGAAGGATGCATACGTTTTCATTCCTTTAAAACCATTTCGGAAAACGACTAAAGATGTTACCGATGTCGCTTCGGCGAGCCGCAATTTCATCGGCAAATGAGTTTCTTGGTTCAGAGAAAAGAGGACGGCCGCTGTACTTCCGGTCAAGGTGGTCCACCATTGGTTTGTAATAGGACTCTCCCTTATCGTAGTTGCACCCATATACCCGCGTGCGCGGTCTGCTAAGGATCGGCCTCGACATCTTTAGAGGACTGGTTTACAGCTTCTGAAAAAATTAAGAGTTATTTTATTTTGACATATTGAGAAAATTTAAAGAATAACAATTTTTTTTCTAACTGATTATTTGTATCGAAAAATTTAGCTTTTCGTACAGAAATTTTGTTACGCGTATATTTAAAAATTTAGTATTATTGGTTATAATTAAATGATGTATGTAGATTGCAAAACTAGATATTCTTATGAAAAAATCTTTAAGATTCAAGATGCGTGAATGTTACATGCATTGGCCATTTAACTTTGAAAGCCAACATCAAGCACTCATATAACTGACTCGATTTTAAAAACTATAATTCTCGAAATTTGATAAGGATTACATAAATATAAATTAACTTTTCTTCCCAAAAGAAATATATATAAATACAAATAAATAAATCATAATTTTATTTACAGTTAATATTTTGATTATTTAATTTCCTTTCTAAAATGTTTAGGGATTTAAACAGTACAATATTTTTTAATTAATGCTAAATAAATAAATTGTTTCTTTTTATTTTTTACTGTTCTTTTTGGTTAAAAAGGAGAAAATTTGAGGACAAAGCCTAACAAAACAGGCATCAGCAATTGGTCTTCTGCAATTGGCGGAGATGGTGAGAGTGCATTGGAAACATTACTCATTTATTAAAGCTATATTATTGTATAGAAAATAGTATAAAATTTCCGTTTTTTTCTGATGAATTGTTAATATTTAGGACTTAACTCGATTATGGCTATTATAATAGAAAATTGAAACACGCGGGAGTTCTGTGTTCGAGGAACTGTTAAAACTGGAGCGTGCACAAAAATAGAGTGTATCTAATTTTGTGCCCGTGAATCGAACTGGCACGCCGCAACCCTCCAAACGTAGTTCGTACAACCAAATGAAAAGTAAATGTCATTTCAAACTATCCATAAATTTTGAAGTGATAAGAAACACAAATTTTGGATTGGATATTTTATTTTCACTGTTCAAGTAGAGTAATATTTTTGAAACTGATGTTGAATTTTGAAGCTTGACTGAAAATTTAATGTAGTCAACACCTATACAAAAACGAGCAATAAAACTTATATGCGTGATTTGTACATTTGTCTTATTTCAAGTGAAAAGACACTCATGATTTTGGCAAGGTTGCAATCATCAATCGTTACGGAAGCATTGAAGCATCTGCGACATGAGCAGATTCGTGGTTTGCCAAATGATTTGGATACAGTTGCATGCCATTGATGTGAACAATGCATTTATTGGCTCCTATAAAATATATGACTTATTCGTCGATAAAAATTTATGTTGTCCTACAAAAAGTCATTTATGTTCACATTTTTCAATAATACTGTTCCATTACAAGAAGATTATAATGAGAGTTTTCTTTAATAAATCATTTTTATAAATCATTCACAAGATTCGGTTATTTATGCCTTAATTGTACCCATAATACACTAACTTTATATCAGAATTGTAATGCAGAGGAAAACTTCAGATGTCTCAACAATCTTATTCCAAATATATTGTTTTAAATTAAGTTTTTTCATTTAAAATTCACATAACGTTAGTTCAAATAAGTGAATGTAAATAATGACAAAAAAGCGGAGGCAAATTACAAATTTGGGGTAAACATATTTGTTAGCTACTGTATAAAATCTTAATGAGAAATTCATAGATTCTTCCTCCAATTTTCTGTCACTGTAGAGCACAGTTTTTTTTTAATTTCATAGGAAAATCTCTAAATTTATTCATTGCAATTAAAGTTTCTCAAAAATATTCAATTTTAGAATTTATAAGGCAAGTAAAAGTTTAAAAATTAATAGATTATTACACAGGAAAATTATCGTGCAAAAAGTAAATGCAGAAAAACTATAGTTCATCTGGATTTCGTTTTTTTTTTCTCAAGTGGAACCGAGTTAAAAATAAAAGTGCTGACGTCGTCGAAATCGCAGAGGTACAAAAATTGTATATTCTGTCAAAAGATATATGTAAATGTATCGAACTATAATGTTGGTGTCCCTTCCCACAGATGTAAAATCTATTTCAGAGTAAGCCTTCTGTTTACCGAGAACTTTCTTAATGGATTTTCAAGAAGGTTTCAACATTAGTTTTTAAAATTACAGGAAAAATATAAAAAACAAATTTAGAAACTCGAAGTATTATTTTGTCTAACAATGCTAAAATTTGTAATTTGTATTAATGATATGGTATGAGTTTTATTAATAAACTGTAAATGCTCAGTGGAAATAATTAAGCGAATTGAGCGTGACAATGGAACAATCAGTTCTCTTTGGCATTAACAGTTTTAGCGCATAATACACAGGTTGTGTGGTATATGTAAATTTCGAAACCGGTTATGAAATTCGCAAACAATAATAAATGATCCATTATAAAATTATTAATCATTATGCCATACTATGGAATAATGGTTCAGTTTGAGAAGTGAATATAATTTTAGATAATTAGAATCAAACAATAGTAAAAATTTCAAGCTATGCTTTTACACCTCTTGTTCTCAAATATCAAAATTGTAGGTCAAAGCTATTTTAATATAATATCCTTTTACTATAATTGCCTTTCTGAAATGGGGAAACTATGAAATACATTTACTTTTGACTAAATAAAATAAGTTTTTATTGATGATATAAATTATATTTTTTTAACTTAGCAACATTAATGAGTTTCACAAAACAAGCTTTTATGCCATTTCATGAGTAATTTGAAAAGAAATATTATTCAAAAATGATCATTTTCAGAGTTTCCATAATCCATTAAACTCTTTTGATTTCATGTAAGGTAATCAGTATAAGAACCAACCGTTCAGGTTAGACTTATTTTAAAGGACTTGTAGCTCAGTGAGGAAGTCAGTGAAACAGTTCAGTGTCATGCCAGACACTTAAAAGAGGCAACGAGTTATTTGAGATATGCTTACGCTTTTAGTTTCTGAGTCATAGCTCCCAGCCAACTTGCCATAATATCTAAGATCATCTTATCTTCCAAAATTTATAAAAATTACTCAATCTGCAACCAAATCTATTTGCGAAATTTATGAATAGAAAAAGCTATAATATAAACTCGTAATAAATCACCAATTCAGTTACAGAGTTAACGTACTTAGTTAAATTGATTTTAATAAAGAACCGTGGCTATCAGCATATCGATATTACCGAACGAATAGTTAAATTTTTTATACAAATATTGAATAGAAACTGCCTCACTAAAATCAAATTTTTATTTGAGATAAGATTTCTCAGAAATTTGACTAAATAATTTGTGGAGATTATTGTTTATTATTGAAAAGGAAATGATCATTCTAAAATTACTTGGGTGGATTTTTGCTAATGGGGAGGAACAATTTAAGTGACTTACTACGCCAATGCTTTTTGTTGCGCAACGAGTTAACGAACGCGATGCAATTGGGGCCAGAGACCGCCAAATTTAGCTGCCAGACACTGTTTTAAATCGCCAATATCAGTTACAAAATATAATTATCCGTATCGCGTTTTTGCCCTCCTGAAACATTCATGTCTACTCCCATTTATTTTGGTCGCGTAATTTGCGCTATAGTCAACTCAAAATCTCGATTTACCTCAAATTTAAACAAAGTCTTTTAAAAAATCAAGTTTCTTCGATTTTTCCATTCTCAATAATTATTTAATTAGTAAAATTATGATTGGCAAGAAATTAAAAAGAATTATTTTTTATTCCTTTTATGAATATATAGGTTTATAATATTATTTAAACCTTCTTTTTAAATTTATAAGATTTGGTATATTTTAAATAGAAAATAGTTTTAAATTAATCTGAATTACAAAAAAGTGCACTCATTTTATAAATTTAACTGCCGTTTTAACAGAGTAAAGCGCCAGATGTCTCTGGATAATAAAAAATGATAATTTATTGAGCAAACAGGAACAGAATTTCAATGAGCAATAAAAGTCTTAGTAATTTCTCGATAATTATTAGAGTCCATGAAACTTCAACCCGGATCTCATCAACACTCTAAACACTCAAACACACATTTTCCAGTTTTTAATGGTTTGTTTTAATGATAGGTAAATTTTGAGTCTGTTATTGTAATGTTTTTGATTAATAAGGAATAAGATACTGCGATATAACTTTTGCATGTATGATTAGGCTATAGAGAAGCAGTGGCATCATTCCGAGGCCATTGATCAATGGCGATTAATTAGCACATATCCGTTTTGGGGTTTGTAATAATCGACGTCACTTAATTTGCAACAGTTTTCACGTCAAGGGTCAGCATGCACGGCTAATGAAGCCAAAATGAATTTTGCGCAATGTTCAATGTCACGTGTACACATCACTGAGAGATGCAGGTATATAAAGAGGATGGCTTGTTAGCCCGTACCTAAGCTCAGTTATTGTCCCAGGTATTCCTCAAGATGCGCTGCCTTCAAAAGTACCAGAGCGACTCCCACGGATGAGTCGCGATATCCGTTTTCACCCGTCTTCGCTCGCTCGCTCCTTCTCGTCACAAACGCGTCCCACTACCCTCGAGATTGAGACAACGAAAAAATAGTAAAAGAGAGACAGAGAGAACGAGGAAGAACAACTGAGACTGAAGACGTCAAGGAAAAAGAAAGAGGGGACAAAAGAATGAGAGGTTGAGATAACAAGAGAGTAAGACAGAGCAGAGAGTAGCAGAGTACTAGAGAATCAGATCATCAATCATTCTGAAGCTAGATTGTGGAAAAATCAAAACTTCCCTGATGGACAATAAGTAGAAAGCAATCAAGATTTTTGAATAAAAATTGGCGGCAAAGAATGGACCAAAATAGCAACATTTCCTTGCTCAAAACGTTCCGGAAATGTCTATTCTAAAATAAATGGACGCCTGATGTCTATGCAGAATTTTGTTTTTCTATTTATATACATATTAATTGTTAGGCTTTATACCTACTACACGTATTATTGATGTGATGAATAGATACGATTGTTACATTTTCAAGAAAAGCGTCTAAACAAATATAGCAATTGATGTAAACCACATCTACGATTTCTTCTTTCTGCTATATATATTTTCTCATTATATGCATACTTTAGTGTCAACATATGAATTTCAGTCAAAATGCTCTGTAGAATGAGATTTTTCACAGAAAAAATTGATGGTCTATAATATATTATAAAGAATAGTTTATTTTTATTGGTGTCATACGCACATCAACCTCCCGAGGTAGAATTTCTCTTCTATTTTCTTGACATCGTGTGCGTAGAAGAAGTTATAAATAATAAATAAACGTAAGTGCACCAAATTGCTCTAATGCATGGTCGACTTTCTATCTCACAAGACCGTAAATCTTCCTTCCTAGTATAGTATATAATTTGAAATTTCTTGTCTCCAAAAGATAATGGTACCGAAGAATATTTGAAATTGAAAGGAATACGTCTACTGTCTTTAGAGGGTAGCATATTCATAATCTATTAAATATGATGGAAGATAAATTTGAGGATTATATCTACGTCAAAACACGTAACTTACTTTACTTCCTCTCGTTACAATTAATTCTCACAAAAAGACTGAGAAGAGAAAATTCAATGCAAATGTGTGTATTCATATTTTTTGAATAATAATAATAAATGGATAATTTAGTTATTGTTTCAATTAATTACAATTTTGAATACTAAGTATCATTATATTGTTCTTTCAGTAGATGTGTTCCATAACCGCCAGACATTTTTCAACTGAAATAATGACGGACTTACACAGCAAAAATATGTAAATAGAGGATAATATGGGCACTCTCCGCGTAATTTGGAAGCTTTTTCTGAAGCTTTCACGTGCCCTACGAAAAGCTTGATGAATCCGGAAAATAAATGTATCCTTTGGAAATGGAAATAGAAAATAGAAAAAAAAAATTGTATGCGTATTATTCTTTATTGTTGCAGATGTATTTAATAAATAAATTAATGAAACGGAGTACGTATTCAGACATAAAAATTAAATTGCTGAGGTACAAAGTATATTTTTAAATTATATATAAAAAACATATTCAATATTCGTTTCCATAAATGGTGTCTATTTTCACGAAGTAAGTTTATCATGTATTAAAACATTTATAAATATTTTATTACCTTCTAACTATTTAGAGCTTTGGCAGTCGATTTCTTATTAATGATCAAGATTCATCAGAGTAGTGGTTGAGCTTTTTTATGTTCTTTTTTTCTTGTCACCCAAAATATATTTCCTTCCTGTTAAAAAATAAATAACCTCAGTATTTCTTGATTTTCGTATCTGAATTATCAGAGTTTTTTTGAAATTTTATATTAGATTAACTCACTTGAAAGTAATCTTCAATTTCTAGAAGCGTCCGGTCTTTTGTTTCTGGTAAAGAGAAATAGGTAAAAATAACATTCATGAATGCAAAATTACCGAAAATAAGGAAAATTCCAGGTATTCCAATTAATTCCGACACCTGAAAAAGTGATTAATTTTGAAATTTATTTTATTAACACATTTCGTGAATTAGAAGCGTAAATATTGCTGAAAATATTGCTCTAATAACAATAACTTACTATTGGAAAGTATTTCGTGACAGCAAACAGTGTTATATGGAACAAGAAGAATATAAAACCACCCCCAAATCCTCTGGCTCTTTGGGGTAATAATTCACCCACCATGATCCCAGGTAAACACATAAAACCAACTGTATTTGCAGCCACGTAGATTAAAAGGCACCCACCAATTATGTAAATCTGTCCAAACGAAATAAAATTTGTAAGTTATTTGTTTTTCTTCAATAATTGAATATTAACTCACTGTATAGGTACATAATATCATGTATAAAATAATTTCCAAAATTTCCTTACATCGTATTGGGAAACTCCTTCTCGAAGCAGTAAGTAACAAGCCAAAATCAACGACGATGCTCCTGTCCCCATACCGGAAAGAAGAGCAAGAGTTCTTCTCCCCATTTTTAATAGCAAAAAACAAGCACAAATGGAAAAGAGAAGTCTCATAACTGCCAGTAAAACAGCCAATAAATAATTATCCATACTGCTGCCTCCTGAAAGTAAAAAGATATTAAAATATCATCAAATTTTATACTGTCTTATTGTTTTAAATTAAATTACCTATGTGTTTGATGAGGTCAATTCCATAAAAAACAATAACATAAGTTCCACTGAGGAGCTGAAGAACGTTGAAAATATTAATTATAATCAGTGGTTTCATAACACCAGGATTTAGGATCTTGGTAAGGACAGAAACAACTTGCTGACTGATGGATGAGTTCACCGATTTCCGGGCCAGATCTGAATTGGCTCTCGCTTCCAAAATTGTTGTCTCTATGTTCACCTGAATATTCAATAGAATGAAATATTCAATAAATATCAAATTATGAATGACTAATAACTTATAATTTATAGTTAAAAAATACCTGAGCCTTGTCACCACCCCTTAGCCAAATTAAACCTCTTCTTGCGGCTTCTTTTCTATTTTGTCTGATCAACCAGACAGGACTTTCATGGATTAAACATAGTACAACAAGTCCTAAAATTGATGGAATTGTGGCATAAAGAGCAACAACGTCCCATCTTAAAATTGCACCCAGAAAATAAACTAAAAGAATTCCTGCACAATATGCAGCTACGGTTCCACCTATTAACATTCCCCGAAGCCCTGGATCTGACATTTCACCTAATATCACCTATATTGATTAATTTATATATTACAAAACACGTACAGTAATTATATAAAAGAAAATATTAATTTTAAATTAATTAAAATCCAACCTGGGCAGGCACAGCCGTTAATCCGACAGCAAAACCGGATAAAATTCTACCCAGGAAAATATGGTGAATATATCTTGAAAGACCCATAACTATCCAGCCTGAACAAAGAGGAATTGTTGCTAGTTGGAGGCATCCTCTTCTGCCAATAAAATCCATAAGAGGTCCAGAAACTAAAGCACCTATTGGCGTCGCTAAACTATGAACAGAAGCTGTAAAATGAGTTCATAAATAAATATTTTATTAGATTCTTTTATAAAAATGGATATAAAAATAAATATTTAAAATAATATCTATAATATTGCATTTTCTATATTTTTAATCAGATCTCTATGTATGTTCTGAAACTACAAATACATATAATAGAAAATTATTAAGATTCTCTCCATAATATTTTAATAAGAGAAATGCTCAAGCTATGAAATTATGATTACGTTATACGCATTTAAGTATATTCATTATACATATAGTATATGTATGTACGTATCCTCCTAATCAGCCTTGATAGCTAAGTTCATTGGTTTCTCTCGTACGATATTTCAAGAAAATTTCCACATCTTCTCACCAACAAGAATATAAATTTTGTATCATTTTTTAAATCAACTTGATACTTGAAAAAACTTGACTACAGATGATTGAAGGGACTTTTTGAGTCACTGCTATGAAAGAAACCCATTGAAATAACGCTTTATTAATTTGATTATCAAGAAATTATTGTTCCCATGGGTCCCCAAAGTCGTGTGGGTTGTTCAGTGAATTAGCATGTCCTTGACACATATCACCAATCATATGTCCAAACGTATCAGATTATGCTAATGAATCGAAGTACCTAATATATTTTGCTGTACCAAACATATAAATAGCCTCGAGACTTATTCAATCGAAACGAATGTAGGTCAGTAATACGATGTAGTTGTAAGCTAATCTGATAATAATTTAATTTCGCGAGGGTCGAAACACTCATTCATACCTTGAACCTGTATCTTGATCCATGATCTTTATACCTCTGAAGCGATATCAAATTTACGATCAAGATCAACGGAATTTCATTATTCCATTTTTTAAATATTTTTTTTTTAACTTTATAGCAAACCTAGAATTTTATATAGTTTACCAATAAAAATATAATATTAATACCACAGAGACTTTTATCAAGCTTTAGAAAATATATATCGAAAACTACAGAAAAGTCATTAAAATGATTTTCAAATGGATTGAGTATTTTTTGTTGCGATTGCATGTTTTTGTTAATTTTTACTCACCTATCCAAGATCCCATTTCAATATTAATATGAAGCGTTCCATTACTTTCGAGCAATTGCGGTAGAAGAATTGCACTGTAGCCGATTGGCATTCCACAACCTGCCATCAAAATAAATACTGCTGCTGTCACCATACACTGAAATATGTTTTATTTTTTATTAAAAAATATAACTGAAAATTATTTACAATTGAAATAGATAGCCAGAAATGTAAAATTACCTGAGCCATAACACCTTTCGAATTGGAAGCATAACGTCTGGTAATAATCGAATCATCATAATTATTTCTATTTTTAGTAGAATCTCGCAATACCTTTGATTTAATTTTAGGATTAAAATTCAAGGCTTGATAGTTTAAAACAGACTCTTTTTCCTCACTAGAAAAATTAAATGAATATTAATTTCGTTGATAGAAATGAACTAAAATTCACATTCATTTTGAAACAGACCCTAAAAGAGGAATTGTTGGGTCACTTTTATCCATTTTCTAAAACATTAATTTATCACAAAATATTTGGTACTCTCGATCTGCAGTGTTTTCGCACTCGAAACGAACTATTTACTGAAAATGCTTTTATACCTCCTTATTTATCATCATAATAATACACTTGCAGAATTACAATATAACTTATCTTGAATTGAGTTATTTCTTGAAGAATAAACTAAAGTAGAGATTATTTTATCACAATATAATTTATTATTCTGTCAGTAGAACTGTTATTGCCATACATTGTCACATATTTTTTTCTCATTTTTAAGAAATACGGTCAAAATGTCAACAAAATGCAGAAATATCGAATGGAAGTATTAAACATAATTTAAAATTTAATAGATAAATAAAATTAATATCTCTTAATTTTTTATTAATATAATTCTAGTATTTACCTGATGCCAATCACCATCTCGAAGAATTAATTATATTTCTATCTGTAATAATTTTATAAACAAATTCTCGAAAATTCAACTTTTATCAATTTAATACGATTTTTCTCACGCTTTAGATTCTTCACTTTCGTGAGCCAAATATCATTTTGTAATATTTTGATTGGCCCATTCAATAAAAAAATTGAAAGGAAAAATTATACTCTAAAAAATCCAGCACTACTTTAAGCGATACAATTTTCCACAGACGCTAGTGTAAAACTGGCAACCGTCCGTCAGGCGACGTTGAGAAAAAAATAATTTTCCAAAATTCAACACTTTTCTCTCAAAAAATTACATAGTTAGGTATGATTTTCTGAATTAAAATATATTTCCTGCAATTATTTTTAATTAACTCTGAGTTCTTTATTTAAATCACGCGACGTTTGACGAAATATTTTATATGTATATATTATATTTATATGAAACTCTCTGGAGTTAAATTTAGTTTAAATAATCAATTTACAGAGAATTATTGTTTATTTTTTATTGTTTGACAGTTACAATTGTCATTTAAAAATATTTTATTTGGTAAAGAATTCAAAATAATAATAATAGTCAGTTGAAATTATTTTTTCAAGTTTTCTTTCATCACCAAGAGATGAAGGGAATCAACTGAATGAAATACAGCCTCCGCTTGTCTTTTATAAGATTGCTGACATTGATTAGATTCGGCAATTTTCTCGTATGCTAATTTCCGCTCATATTCATATTTATTCAGATGGTAAGTTATTTTCACTTTGAATTAAGATCCCAATCACATTATGCAATAATAATTAAGAATATTAATTAATTATACTATTTATTAAATATTAATAATATTTATCATTATTAAACAGTGTAAATAAATAAAATATTAATATAAAATTAATTAATTAAATTATGTATATTAGAGCATAAGTTTAAAAAGTTTTCCCTTTCTTAAGAGAATTTTCAGATCAAAAATAAAAACAATAAAATTCTTTTACATGTCATATATATGTATATTTTGAATTTATCGCGCCACCAAGTATCGACATTTGCATTAGGTGTTTCGAGCTATTACTGTCAGATGTCGTACGCTGATAGTTCTCAATCTTCCTTTCCTCACTTCATGGACTTCATGTTCATACGGACCAGAATGGGCTGCATGAGTGTGTGGTGAACAGTGAAGTAAATTCTACCAGATTCTACCTACCTATATACTATATAGAATCTGCTAGAATCGTAGAATTTTCTGGACAGACGCATCTCATTTACGACAAATTAGCGAGTTTTTCTCGAAATAGTTCTCTAGTCTATTTTTTAGAAAAGTGGCAGCTGATAATTTAAGTTCAGTGACCGAAAGCCTTTCGACATCAACATGTCCATTTTCCGAGCCTTGACTGGAGGAGATTTTGACGATGATCCAGCTGTAGCGTAAGTTTTATTTGGTTTCATTTCCTATCATTTCATTTCTTAACCTAATCTGACTTCACTATTGGCTTCATTATAATTATAAAAATCGTTTGCGCCTTTGAAACGCATTGACTTTTTGGAGTTGTTATAGGAAATTGAAAAATGTCACCTACGATAATTAAAAATAATTGACAATTTCAACTTTACGGATTTCCTATATGATTTATTTTAACTGTTCTTCCTGGAAGGGCTTGTTTTTTATATTTGTGCTTGCTAATAACCTATAACCTCATTCCAAATTGTAACCTCATCTTTAACATAATTTAGTACATATATATATATATAAGAATCTGTAAATATTTTTATAGATTTCTATGTACCTGAACATGAGGCAGTTTCCATAACGACTGTCCTTTTGTTTTCTCGCGCATTTCAATTATTAATTCAAGCACGACAGTTTTGACAAGTTTTGACACTAACCAACACCAAACAAATCTACAGACAAAGAGTACTTTATTTTTGATAAACGAAAATATGCCTTCATTAATTCAATTCTTTCGTTCTGAAAGTAATCCTTGCACGAAGAGTTACGAGTGTATTTTTTAGCAGATTGCAGAGATTTGCAATGGGCCCTATGTTTTCGGACCCTTTTGCAATGATGGGACCCCCTGCTCTTGCAGGCCCTCGCCAACAATCGAGGGGTGCTTTTCACGACATGCAAATGATGCCTTTTGGATTTCCTTCCTTTGGATTTCCAATGCCCCCCATGAATCCCAACATGATGCTTTCCAATTTTGTAAGTTCACATTAGTATTTAGCACATCAACCTGATTTTTCTCTGTCTGTTAATTTATTTATTTATTGTATCTTTAAAGCATCATAATTGAAAACAATTTGTTTTTAACAGGGATTGCAGGGTACCGGAAACTGTCATTCGTTTGCGAGCACTTCCGTGATGACGATGACTAATGGTCCTGATGGAAGACCGCAAGTTTATCAAGAATCCACATCCACAAGAGTTGCACCTGGAGGTGTGAAAGAAACTAAGAAGACTGTTTGTGATTCCCGCACTGGTACCAAAAAGATGGCAATTGGTCATCACATCGGAGAAAGAGCTCACATTCTTGAACGTAAACAGGATTTACGTAGTGGCGAGGAAGAAGAAAATCAAGAGTTTATTAATCTTGATGAAGGTAACTTTTAAATTCGGATGTATATGTACTTTTATTCTTCAGGACGAACTTAAATCTAAAATCATTGATACAATGTTTTATTCTTGAAGAGGAAGCTGAAGGATTTAATAAGGAATGGGAAACTCGCACACGACGTACAATGGGTGCAATTGGAGGACCAGCTGGTGCTTCTCACAGTAGACGACGTCCGGAGCAAAGGCATTTATCTTTAACCAGTCCTTCTTCAAGGTCAGTTTTATTTAATAAAATCCATAACTTATTAACCTTTACAATACTAATTAGAGAGTTGAGATAAGAATTAAGGATTAAAAAACTGTTAAAAGCTGATTCTTTTGTTTTATTTAATAACAAATTAATATTATTTAATTGCGAATTTGTATCGTCACTTGAGTGAATTTATAATTTAAAGAATTTCCTAGACTGGATTTAAAATTAATTTTCAAATTTCCTTCGCAAAATTAAGAATCTGTAAAAAATAGTTCCTTTCAAAAACAAAAAACTGCCTTCTTTTTTGATTTTTAGGTCTATTTCTAGCAATTCTGTAAATACTCACTCTTAAAATGCATCATTAGCGCTTGTGTTTAGTTTATTGCATGAATATGTAATTATACTTCGCAGAAACATGAAGTACAGCAGAATGACTAATAGAAAAATCTGAACTGAGAAGATGGACAAACTAACAAAGCTGAACCTAAAAAAATATTTAAAAAATATTCATTTGTAGAATATCTGGCATGCTTTGAAATAAAATTTACCAAACATAAATCGCTTCTTTAGTTGTGTAGTTATTATTACAGTGAATATTAGTTGTTTTACTGCCTACTAACAATTAATTTTTATTCGTGTTATTTGTCTACAAAATTAAAATGCTTTTTATTCAGTGGAAATATTTTTTTGTTATTGTTCTGGTTGTTGGTGCACTCTTTAGTAGTCGACAGTCTAGTCACTCAAGATGGGTACCTTCTCCAAGAAGAGCGATAAGAGCGTTAACGTCTCGGTAAGTTTGTCGAATTAAAATGATAAGTTTCGTGTTTTGTGCTGCCCTGTTTGTTGAAAAACCTTTGAAACTTATGATACAAATTTTAAGGCAAAGAAATCCAATTTTTGTAATGAATGAAAAGTTTGTTTTTTATTAAACTTTTTAGATTTCAGCTTTTGTTTGCTATCTTTTTATTCCATGTTATTCTGAATAATTTTATAATTCTATTATATATTATTGTACATAGTTTAGTATATTATGTAATTGGCTAGGAAAGTATTTGAACTAGAAAAGAAGTAACTTTAAACTTTATAGGATACTTTATTAGAATATGGATTTACAAACTTGTTTTGTGGTTGAATATTTTCTCTTATCAAAAAATATTTTTTTCATGATAAAAAATAATATAAACGAAACACGAATAGAATAAATTAAGAAATTATTATTATCAAAAAATCATTCATTTTATCTTTCTCTTTCTACTTTACTGGAAATTTTTCTTACATTTACTGGAAATTAACAGATTCTGCAGCAATTCATAGTAACACCGAATATTCATTCACGATTTATAAACAAACTAGAATTTACTGTTTTTTCTATCTTTCTGGCTGTCAAATATGCTTTTAAATTTCGGCCAATAGTCCTTATTCTTTGAAATGAACCTATTAAATTATGAATTCACTCATTTTCTCTTGCTAAACGAGCTTATCATTTGCTTTTGCACAACTTTATTAATAAAATCGTCGTTGAACATTTATTTCATTGAAAATTATAAATATTATATTTATTAAATTGATATTTTTAAAAATATGATTTTCTTTTGTTGTGTCTTCAGAGTACGATACAGTAAAATAAAATTGGTATAACTTAAATTTGATTTGTCAAGAGTGGAATATTATTAGGAATGTTCCATGTTATGTATTTCAGGTTCAACAACAAGTAATTATAATTAAAAGTACGCAACGGTGACGCTTGTGCATCGTAAGTACTTGCCATTCTTTAAATTACACTTCTGTTTGTTTCCTTGCATCTTTTCTAGCTAAATTATTTGCATTTATATACGTATTAAAATTTACTGAAACTATGTCACAGCCATTTTCAAAGTATTTTTTTTTAATTTCTACTTTCTTATATTAATGGAAAATTATTTCTGTCATTCACGTTATCTCTCATTTTTCAAAGATATTTTTATTCATTGGCGAATTCTTTCATAATTAGTGAAAAAATTCATACAATTAACTTTTATAATTGAAAATACTGTGATATTATCAACGCTTCCTAAACTTCAAGCATGCTAATAAAATTTGATCTGGTCAGTATTCATATTGCATTACTTTTCATCACAGCATGATTTTCATTGAGTAGAATTTTTTTTTAAGTCATATTCGTTATTTGAATAAATTGTACGGAGTTTGAGTGTTCAAGAAAAATAAATCGAAGTAAAAGATTAAATGGAAAGTTACATTTAAAATGTCTCAGAATTTTCATTCTTTAATTACACATAAATTTGAACCAAGTAATTAATATTATAAAGTTAATTTTCGTAAAATGTATTAAAAACTTTTTGAGTTAAATCTTCTTTGACTTATTTTAAAAATTGAAACGCATCTCCAATTCAGTTTTTTTCAAGCTTCATTTATTGACTCTCATTCATTTAAAACATTTGAAGCTAGATTGTTTAGACAGTTTTGGTTAAGCTTATCTCAAATGTCTGCACTTAAAGAATAGAAGACATATCTATACGTGTGACAATAAGCGTTACAAATGAATATCCCTCCAATTGAAAATTTCTAATTAATTAAAACTTGATTTGTTTATTTCTAGGCCCGAAGACCAAACCGATACAAATTCTCCCCCTTCCACTTCTCCAGGTGGGAGAAAACGGGAACACACTCCAGAAGTAGAAGAAGTCAGCCACAAGCGGCACGTTGCACAAAATAGTGATGATTAAGAATCTCAAATGGTTACACAAGGGGATGGGCCTCAAATAATTAGGAATTCTCGTTAATCATAATCAAACTATTGATCAAAATTTGTCTTACTTTTATTTACAGTAAATGTTTTCTTTATTAATTTAGATACGACTAGCAAATTTTTTTTGTAGTCTGGGTAGGAAAGGTAAAAGTTTTTTTTTTTTCACGTGAATAATTTTGGCATCGTAAAGGCAGTTTGCTATAAGATTTAGAGCTAAGGTTCTTGAAAACGTGAAGCTGATTAAAAAATTTATTTGTGAATTTTTAATCAAATTCGAAAGGTGGAAACTTTAGATGACTGAGAGAATTTTAGCCCATCCCTATTATAATATATAAGCTGTAGCAATATAAGTATATTATATTATATATAATTTATAATTATATTATATTCACAACGTATATAATGTGAATTCGTAAAATACGTTAATAACATGCAACAAAACCTTGAGTATGATTACCAATATTTATCTGAACCAAAATTGGTCACTTGTGAATGACCCTTTCAGATTTGTTCTCATAAGACATTCAAAACCTAATGACCATTTCTTCATGTAATTTTATCAACAAATAATATAACAATAAATTTAGCTAGACGTAAATTATAGGCATTTTTACATACCTTGCTTTAATACTTTTTAATAAGTTTTATTTTAAGAACAGAGATAATTATTAAAAGACAGTTATTTAATGTTAAAGCTTTTTATTAGAGAGTAAAAATCTAATCTATAATAGAGATTCAAAACGCAAGTACAATCTCTTTGCTTATTATTGCACTTAAAGATTTATAAACGGTTTACATATATCACTAACTTAATCTCAGCTACGGAATACGCGACTGAAAAAAGGGCTCACGTGCGTTTCATTAAATAGAGATAAATTATTCCGTCGTCGTTAAACCGCTTTCATTCTCAACTTATTTACATTGATTCTACACTATGTACACACAACGAAAACTCGTTTAACCAATAATATCACCACTCAGCGGTTACAATTAATTATGGCTAGATGATCCGATTCTTACTGACACAATGACCTTCCCAAGAAAAGAGCTCTTCTAATTTAATAATGCCTAGATTATTAATACATAAAAACTAATGATGATTTTCCGCGACAAAATGACGTCCCAATCAGAAATTATGTTTAAGTTCCCTTTTTCTATAATTCTAACTCGAAATTGAAACCGCTTTTTTTACTTTAAAAAATTGAAGGCAATACTAGTTAATCCAGCATTGTCAGTATTTATATTAAAAGATATCTCATGGGATATCAAATTAATTTAAGCTAAGCTAAACATTTTTTTTTCATTTTCAAGAACTTCTAAGCCTTCAAGAACGATTAAAAATTAGAATTTTGATTGGTCGAAGAAAGAAACCTTGTAGTCTAAAAGTTATTTCTGTAAATTATTCTTTGCAGCCAAGACCAGCACTCCAGTTACAGATGCCACCGATTGGATCAAAGGATAGCTTGTCCGGACACGTATACTCAGTTCCAACAACTAGCCCATTGACCATTCTCGCACAAGTGATGAATTTTCTGCAGGATGTTGGATGAGGGAAATTACCTTGATCAAGACAATTGATGCTGCCTCTGCTAGTTACGTAGAGCTTGCCATTTAGTCTTGGTTTTCCGACAAATCTTACTTCCTCGTCTTCATAGTAGTCATAATCAACAATCGCAGGACGTCTAGGTTTCTGGGGCAAGTTCTTCGAAACAACTCTATTGTAATATTTTTGACCCTGTTGGCGTCTAAATGCCGGGATGGCTGTAGTTGCCAGGGTTTTTGGCGTTTCTGTCGTACTGATTTTTCGCCAAAATGCAGTCTTGAGTGATGAATAACCTAATTGTGGAATGCATTGTTTTCATTACTTTACATGTCTGCTGTGTAAAGTCACATTACGTGGTTATTTAGTGTTACGTGATAAATTAATTACATATTAAAAGAATTTAGAAACGATGAAGCATATCAATTATCCCAGGTGAAAAACGACGTGCAGATCGAAAAGAGAGACGCTGATGACAAAAAACAGAGAGAGGCGTTAGGAGTTCTGAAAAGCACTTATCAAAAGCAATTAGCAAGATATTATCTTCATAATTTGTTACTAATTGGTTTTCTGTTTACGTTTTCCAGAAAATAGAGGCACAGTGATGGAGAAAATGTTGAAAATGTAGAAAAAAGCATTGCGAATCGTGAAGTCGAAGATTCAAGAGAACAAAACCAGAAAGACGTGGATTAGTTCTTTTACCAAACGATGAAGGCATGGTGATTGTCGGCTGAGAAGTAATCAGACGTTCGATTAGACGTGAAGAAAACGATTTTGAAAGAGTGAATCTTGGAAAGAACATTTAGAGTTATAGGAGAAAATTTAAATGATTATTAGGATCATTTGCGAGGATGCTGTACCAGGTTCAGTTGTGCTGGGCGTTGTTTCAGAATCTTTTAACGTCACTTCATGGGCCCTGTTGGTCTGATCATCATTCTCGGCTCTCTGGTCCTCTATCTTTCCTATACGTTCAACAAGAATCGCTGCATCGTTCACTGAAGCTAAAAACAACATAATTGAAGTACGAAAGTACATCTTACAACTAAGCTTAAAAATTCTTTAAAATAGTGCTTACAAAATCTGATCTTCGAAGGCTGAGTCGTTTCCTCAAAATAAAGACTCTGACGTCCAGCGCTCGGATTACTAAATCTTCTCAATGTTGTCTGAGGAGTAGTTAGAGGCTGATAGGTGCTGGCTCTGTTCCTGGTTCGATTTGGTTCTCGATGAAATACTGATCCTTGCCTTCTTGAAGTTGATGGTGAACTTTTCTGCAGGTTGACCTGTTGATGAATTGATGAATGTTATGAAGATGGTATGATGAACTGTTCAACAGAACTTATAGTGCAAGTATAAGGGACCTCACTCCCTAAGTAGCTGAAGCCATATGATACAAAACAGATTAGAATGGAGTATGACAAGTAGACTAGATGTTCTGCACAAAAGCATTGTTAAAATTCTTGAAACTACAGAGAAGCAAACTACGAGGGTTACGTAGAGATGATGCACCCTCGAAGAATCAGTGTGTTAATCTGAAACGATCAGAGTCTTAGGCATGTGTAACTGAAATAGAGTTTCTTATTTTGCACACTTGCTCGTCGCATCCTTTGATTAGTACTCAGAGTTACGGAAGGAATGAGCTTTTGTGCGACGGAATTCCTTGGTTTTTGAGTTTGTTAGCTTCGCAGAAAATAATGAACGCCGAAGATTATAGAACCTGGACGTCGCTACAGGTGTTGTTAGCTTTCTTAGATATTCCCATCTTCCAGGTAAAAAGGCTTCGAAGCTTCACTTTAAATGTATAGCCAAACCTTGGCTTTAAATCGTGAGCCAAATTGAGTTTCCAAGACCATTGCCCAATCTTCAGAGTTTTAAAGGCGAGAGGCAGTTAGAGAGGGGAGAGGCTTTGCGAGACTGAGGGCATTATGTTTTTCATTGACTCACTGATTTTTCATTGACCTCACTCCCGGCCTGATCAGCATCGTCATAGGACTTGGCTTCTGGATCTAAAGGCAATTGCTTGCCCTCCCTGATGGATTCATCGTCCGGGGTACTGAGGTTTGATTCCGGGGTGTCAACTGATGAAAGCTTAGGTCTCTTCCTTACGACCTTTTTCGCTCTTCTTCGAGATGCAATCTGATTCGGATGATCTCTAGTGTCTGGTGAACTTTGCACGGTCGATGGTGTTGTTTTAGATGAGAATCTTCTATTACCCCTATACACCACAACACGTTTCCTAGTTGGTATTTCTGATTTAGGAGATGAGCTGATGGTTGCAGCGGTTGTTGATTTTTCTTCTTTCTTTAGAGTAACTTCAATCGTTTCAGTCTTTGCTACTTCCATTGATTTTTCCTCAGCCATAGAATCAATCCTTTGTCGCTTCTTTTTCCGAACACGTCTTCGCCCATTTGTAGATCTATTACTGATATTCGGAGGCAATTCTGTTGATATCTGGTCATTTATTTTAGTTAGAGAAATGGTATTATTAATTTTCAACAAAATAATTTCGTTTGCGATTGATGTATTTGATAAGTTTCCAAGGAAGTTAGCAGTTTGATTTTGATTTATGCTCATTGGGGTTGTCTCTGAACCTTCTTCTGTAGTGATATCACTACCTCTAATTTCAGCGTCTTTAATTTCTAAGTTAAGCTTTTCAAAATCGTCGTAAGAGTTCGTTTCCTCTTGAGCGTAAAGTTTAGTTGTCAAGGAATCTGGCATTTCTGTGCTCAATTCTACATAGTTTGAATTGGGTTTGATGAGGTCCTTATTTATTAATAAAATATATTCAGTTGTTACTTCTACTTCAGTCAGATTTTCGGATATTGTTGATTTTTCTTTTGAGGGAGCTTCTGTCGTAAATAGTATAGATTCAGACGTTGGATCAGGTACTGTAGAAAAAGTTATCGAATTGGCAGTTGTATCAAAAGTTGTAGAAGTTGCAGGGTGAGAAGTTGTAAAAAAGGTAGAATCAAAAGTTGTAAAAGTAGTATCAGGATTTGTAAAAGAAGACTCAGTTGTAGGAATATTTCTATCTTCAATCGAAGAATTAAAAGGTTCAAGATCTGGAAAGCTCACTGATTTTATCTTCTTGATCTTCTTTCTTATATAACGATGTTGTAAAGTTGAAGCTTCAGTAGAAGAAATTTCTCCACTCGTCGAGGTATTCATATCTATTTCATCGTCATTTAATTTAGGTACTGTGGTTTCAAATATTTTTGTTGTGGTTTCTATTGGCTGATTATACTCATTCTTTTGTGCAATCCCTGTGGTTGTCTCAAAGAAATTAGATTCCTCTTCCTGATTAGTGTCTTCAATCAAAGGAAAATTGGTGATTGTGCTTGATTGTGGATATTCTGTAGTGGTAGGTAAATTCGTAAAAAATTTGGTACTGTCAGTTAAAGTCTTTTCAGTGGTAGGAAGTGTGCTAGGATCAACAGGTTGAATACTAACTGTAGATAATTTATCCACTCCTTTCGCTAGAATATCATCTATATTTCTTGTAAGGAGGAAACCACGAGGGAAATCTGTGGTATTTGTACTTGAAAGTGTGGTACCTCTAGAAGTGGTAATACTGACTGTAGTTGACTCAGGAAGATTGACTCTATTTCTTCTTCTGCTGAGTCTTCCCCTGATATAAGTGTTTTCATTATTGTGAATTGGTTTAGCTGTCACCTGGGGAGATTGAATTCGAATTCTTCTTCTCCTAGCTCTTTCGATATCAGCTGTTCTTGGATTTATTGGTAGACTGCTTTCGGTAGTTTGAGCAAGTGACCTATTCTGGCTTGTATTTTCAGTAGTTCGAACGGTGTGCTCTTTGGTACTTAGTTTACCTAGTATGTTCTGGCTACTTATATTTTCGGTTGTTTGAACTGATGTGCTTTGACTGGCTATACTATCATCAGCACTTGTACTCAAGCTAGGATCAACGCTGATCCTCCTTTTGTTTGACCTACCTCTGTATGTTGATGCAGATCGTTCAAAATGAAGAGGTTTCTCAGTCGAAATCTCTTTAATTTCATTTGGAGCTCTCCTTTGTTTCATGAGGAACTCATTATTCAGAAGATTGATATTAGAAAAACCTCCAATCTCTAAATTATCATCTTTTTCTAGAATTTCTGGGTTAACAACTTTTATTTTCAGGACTGTGTCAAGGATCGTCCTATTGAGTTTATCTTGTGGTTCCCGTAAAAATAGTAATTTATAAGGATCGTCTTTCTCATCAAGGATTTGTTTAGGGATATCGACCTCTTCCTGCTTGACAAAGGATCTTCGTAGTGAGTTTTCCTTTAAGGAAATATATGAGGGTGGTAGAGAAGGTTGAGTGACTTTGATGCTTTCCTCTTCGTTATTGAAGGTCGAATCGCTTGGGTGACTGATAAGTTGCTTCAGAGTTGGTAGTTGAAAGCTTTCCGAACTGGCCACCTGAAAATCAAAATGAGAGCACATTTTAGTCTCTCCTCAGTCTCCCTTTCATTTCTTTCTTTTTTTTCGTACCCCTCTCTTTAATCCTCACTCGTTCCTTTCTTCACCCACTGTCTGTAAGGGGAAGATATATGATGGATGATTCGGAAGCATTGTTCTCATGTGGTGCTTATGTCCGTTTGCTAGCTTCTATGTAACTATGTTTCTATTTCGAGACTAATGGATGATGATGTTGATGGCATGGCAATAACTATGGTACACGTTTCTTAGAGACTAGATGTCATTATTTGTGAATATCCCTGCTAGAAGAGATGAGGTTGTTGAAAACTGACTCGATTTCAATCGTGGAAGATTCACCAGTTGATTCAGTGGTGAATTTCCCCCCACTTTTAAGAAATGCATTCTCGATTGGAAGAGTTGATTTCTCGATACTTGACTCTGTTGAAACAACAGATTGAACCTCGCTCAGAGATTCATCGTCTTTCGAGTCAAGATTTTCTTTGGATTTTTTCTCTAACTTTAGTGAAAATGAGGTAGGTGTCGGACGTTCGTAACGGCTCGTGGTTGTCTGCACCGGGATGAAGGTGGTCGAGGTTAGCTGAGAATATTTTTTTCTAATTAAAATCCTCTGTCGCTCAGTAGTAGCAGACTCAACGACTGAAGTAACTAGCCTCGTTATCTGAGGCTTGGAAGATGGAGTCGTTGAATATATATCAACCAAATTTTGAAGTTCAATCTCTTCATTTTTAGATCTTGGACGCTGTGACTGCTGCTTTCTTAGATAAGCATCTGCCGCGTAGTCAAACTTCTTGGCTGGAATTAAAGTTTCGGTGACACTTTGTTCTGTAGTGCTAGTTCTTTTTGGGAAGAATCGATTTTTGGTCTGTGTTGATCCATCGTTATATTCGACAATTGGTTCTTTAGATTGGAATCGAACTCTCGGTTTTCGGTATACTGATAATGTTGATCTTGGACTATTACTAGGGATATTGGTTTCAAGTTCATCACCAGATTCTTGAGGGGAGGAGTCAGGGGTACTTGCAATTGTTCTAAAAATTGGTTGATATTCAGGTCTCCGATAGACAGGCTCAACTTTTTCATTATTGTTTGTATTTAGAGACTTAGTAGTAAAGCTCTTCCAGAACTCATCTGGTGCAAAGACTGAACTGGAATTGTTGAGAGTTTCTTCGTTTGAATTACTTGAAACCACACTTTCAGGGTCATTGTCAACATTTTCTCTCTCATCAAAACTATTCTTTTCGGATTCAAATTGTGTTCTTGTACTTGGACGACGTCTGATAAACAAACTCTTTCTTCGCTTTGCAAGGGCATCTGGCTGGATTTCAGTTGTGGTATTTAGATTGCTGGTACTTAAAACTGGGAAACGACGGCCATTCGTAATTCTAGTTGGTTGTGGTAACCTGCGAGAGATTTTTGGACGGGTGTTTTGGAATTCAGATATCTTTGGGGAGATGGGTGTTGTCGTCTCAAGTGCTGAAGAAATAGGTGAAGTTCTGAAGATTGAAGTCCTATTGTTAATTAATTCGACGAGGGTTGTCAGATCATCATGAATGGTTACGACAGTCGTAGGTAGTGTTGATGTTTGTAAGGTATCATAATCCGTTGTTGGTTTGGTATCAAATTTAAGATCATCTTCTGGGAGCGGATACGTAAATCCAGCTTCTGTTGCTTGATCTAGGAAGGTAGTTTGGAAAGCTTCAGTTGAATCCGGGTTGAATTCATTAGAGAAGGTAGTTACATCTGGATTCGTGGGATCTGGTTGAGTAGTAAAGCTTCCATAAAAGTAATTTTTATTCAAAGTTGAGGGATTATCAGTAGTTACAACAATCTGAATTATTCCTGTCGTGGCCTTTGGAGTTGGAGGCCTTGTAAAGAATCTTGAACGAAGTGCCCTTTGTTCTTGATCTCTGAAGCCTTCGGTGGAAGTAGGTTTTTCTTCAACAGGTCGAAGTCTTCGAATAATTTTTCTTCTTTGATTTCGGGTCCCATCCTCAGTTGCTGTAGTACTCGTATCTGTTCCTTGCCTCCTTCTTACCAACAAGATCCTTTTCCTTTGACTTGGAGGTTCTATTGTTGAGGATCCTGACAACTCATTATACGTAGCATTAAATTTCCTTCTATGATTTCTAGAATTCACAGGCTCTGTGGTAATGGAAGGAAAGGTGGCAGTATTCACTCCAAGATCAGTAGAGAAATGGGGATAAATAGAATTCAATCCAGTCCAGCTTGTCCTTTCTTCCTTGCCCTCAGTAGGCTTCAAGTACGACCTAGTTTTCTTTGCCAAATTATAAGAGGAAGAAGGGACGAACAAGGTTTCGTCCTCTAACCTGGAAGTTGATGTCGTTTCACTTAGATCACGAATAGAAGCCTGAGCGGTAGAATCCTCAAACCTTGAACGTTGACGTGTTCTTGAACGCGTTGTGGCACTTTCCGATTCTTTGAATACTCTAATTTTTGTAATTTGTGCAGCAGCTTCATCGAAGCTTTTTGCAGGTCGTCTAGATCTTCCAACTGGCTGGCTCCTCTCAGGGACATCCTGAGATATTCTGATGATTGGACTATCATCCAACTCGTTTCTGGATCCCCGACCAATGTTTGACTTCGCAGTAGGACGTCTGCCTCTTCTCGATGTCTGAACAACCCCATCATTTGAAGAAATAGTCGTGACCTTGTTTCGAGTTCTAGTAACTGAATTTGGTGAAATTTCTTCAGTGGCAACTGGCGCAGTTGGTTGAGCATATCTACTAGATCCTCGGCTTCTGCCCCTAGTTTTGCTAGCTTGGGTCGAGGTTTTCTGATCCTCAATGTCTTCATTGAACCTCTCCGAAAAGATGCGACTCGAAGATTCCGTCGTGGCTCTTGACTTTGCGCGACTTCGTGTTTGGTATGTATTCGTCGACCGTGCAAAGTTTCTGGACGTTGTACTCACCTTGGACCTCGACGGCACTGTTGCAATAGAAGACAATGGAGTCGTGGAGTCCAAAAATGAAGAAGTCTGGGTCAGGCTTGGCCTGGTTCTACCTCGCGTGAACCCGAAGGGTCTAGGTTGGGAAACGGCAGCTAAGTTTTCTTTCGTGGTAGACTCCGTGGAAGTAGTTGAAGGACTAGTAAAAGGCGAGCTTGTCAAGAGAATTTCGGTTGCTGAGTTCTCGACGAGCTTCACACTCGAGAATGAGCTTCTTGTGGGGTTAGTTGTTTTTGTGCTGGGTGTGGGTTCCTCCTTAAGTGTGGTATATTGAGTTGTGGGGTTTTCTGTGGAGGGAGAAGTGGTTGTTAGTGGGGACGTAGATAGTGACGAAGATGATGATGAACTCTGTGAATAAGTCATTGAGACGGTGTAAGGGATTTCGGAACTTCCGGGTGCAGATGTGACAGTGGTTGTGTCCTTGAAGGAAATGTTCTGGGTTGTTTGAGTTGTTACTTCGGGTGTGGTTGTAGCTTCTTGAACCTCGTCCTGATTACTCTCTGACTTTTCGGTTGTGCTTCTGAAACGCTGAATGCTGATATACCTGTAATTAGAGTTCTCATTTTTTTAAATTGATGGATAAGATGGATGCTTGTTATATAATTACAAAAAGAGTATCAGTAAATTTTAAATGAGAAAGATTATGAACCTAGATTTTGATGTGGAAGATGCATCCACGTTTCTGTTTTGGAAAATAGTTCTCTTGGAAGACGGTTCTGATTCGGTTGGGCTTTGAACTTCGTTTGTTGAGTTTCTGAAAGTACAAGTGGTTAGTACCTTTTGTGTTGTGGCCAAAATGAAAAATATTTTAGCTTACTTTGAATTGGAAGGTAGATACCTTTGAGTTTTTTCATCTTCTTTGTCGAAAATACTTTTTTCGGTTCTATAACAGATACAAAAAAATTTCGGTTTTAGATAATAGAAGTAAAATGGTGAGGGCTTTAAGTTTTAGAAGTTACCTAGTTGATGTGAAAGGAAAACGTCGACGAGTGGATCGTTCTTCCTCTACTTTTTCTTCCTTCACGTTAACATCATCATTATCGTCTCTGCTGGAAATGAAAATAGATTTTTATTGAAACTGACTGATATAACACATTTTTGAAAGTATTGATTTATTTTGATGACAAGTACCTTGTCGTAGTGGGGCGATGACGTCTAATATTGACGTAACTAGGTGTCACACGTGGCAAAAGAGATTTATCATCAGGTGGGTTGCTGATGCTTCTCTCTTCTGATGATGCCACATCTGCGTTGTCATCACTTTCTTTTTCATCCTCGTTCTCGTCGATTCTTTCGGATGGAGATGATCTAAATGAAGAAAGACAGTTTGAAATTGATTAGAAGAAAATATTATATATATTTAAAGCTATTTTAATTTTTCTATAGTAACCTTGATCTTTCTATCGTGGTATACTGAGGCTTGCTTGTCCTCCTAAGACTCTTAACTTCTGGAAGATCATCAAGTCCATCAAACTGGGCTCGTCCAGGTCCATTTGTGAATCCAGTCCCTGGACTCTTATTTCCTTCCTTTGCTTCGTCACCTTCATTTCGCAAAGGCTTTGATGAAGATGTTCCAAAGAATCTGGAACCGACTTTCGAAGCTTGACGGTTCAAAACACGTTCATACAAACTACGACTTATAGTAGCTGGTGTGACCTGTCCACTTCCAACAGTTGTACCAACTTGTCCACCAGCATGTTTCTCTTGAAGAAGAAGTTGCTTCTCAAGGTGTTCGATTCCTCCTGCTTTCTTAATCAAGTCAATCAATTCTTTGATCACTCTAGGGTCTTCTTCTTCTTCTTCTTCTTCTTCTTCTTCTTCATCTTCTTCTACATCCAGAGATTTTTCAGAAGCCTTTTCATATGTTCTGACTGTTGTTGTAGTCGTGAAAGGAGGTGTTCGAGTAGTCGAACTGGGTCTATTTCTACTAATTGTCTTGTAGAGAAGTGGTTTGGCAGTTGTTTTTGGCGCTTCTTCTTCCTCCTCTTCATCCTCATATTCATATTCTTCTTCAGATTCAGGTTTTTCTGTAGTTGTTCGACGAGTTGTAGTTCGAGAAATAGCTGTTGTCGTTGGTGCTTTAGTTGTTGTTGCATCACCTCCAGATTTGACTTTCGGACAAACAACATTTCGTGGATAATCGCAAGAGTCTGCTCCCTTGTTGAAAACGAGCCCTGATGAAAAATCAAAGATTATTATCATTGAATCAAGTTTTAGAATATTTCAGCCTTTCGAAGCTTACCTGAAGGACATGTAAACTGATGACCTACAATTCCAAGGCCACTAGGTCCACTATCGAGACACCAGAAGTACTTCTTGCAATCTCTTGGATGTGAGAAGAATCCTTCATCTTCACATTTGAAGTCTAAAAATGATTTTTATGATTAACGGTGTGTTTTTAAAAGTAAATATTTGAATTCTCTATTAGAAGCTTACCGCTTCCTGGGTCGGGAGTAGTCGGTGGTTCTGGGGTCGTCAACCTATTACTGAGTGACTCTTCACCATTCGAGTCTTCAGCAGGTTTATATTCTCGATTCTTTAGCTTCCTAGGAGTGTTGCTTTCGGTCGATCGACTCCTTGGTCGGATTTTGTTACTAAGCCTCGATCTTGCAGGTTTTTCACTAACCCTAACAGTATTTCTGTTATCTTCTTCTTCATCTTCTTGAAGATTACTTTCTTCCTCATTTTCTTCGTCTGTGACTCTTGAATTAGATCTATTCTTTGACTTCGGAGAACCTAATCTTTTCCTGGTGGGAGCTTCAGTAGTGCTTGAACGTCTATTAGAAGTTGCGTATTGCCTACCTGATGAGTTGCTTTGACTCGACTGGGTTCTAGGTGGTTTTCTGAGAGAAGGCTTTTCTTTTACCTCTTGATGTTTTCTGTAAATTAATTTTAAAAATTTACAGTTTATTCATCAACTGCAGCCGTAACGAGTTACTTTTTTTTAAAAATCATATGATGAGACTCACGAATTTCCAGAAAGAAGAGCTTCTTTTGCAGCTTCGATCAGAGGATATGGACGATCATGGCATTTCCCTCGGAAATCGTCATTATCGATCGACCAAAACATGATTCCTCCAAGATTTTTTTCATTTACGTACCGTGCCTTCGCTCGAACGATATTTTCATCATCATAACCAACCCACTGGTTTTCTTTGAAGGCATATGGACCCATAGCTTCTGGATTTGGTTGAATCACCTCCCAATCACCTTTTTCTACATTCTCGCAAATCTGGAATGAGAAAATTAACAATTAATAAATTAATTCAGGTATTAAAAACGAGTTTAAAAAGGGAAACTGAAGTAAATTAAAAATGTATAACCTCGTAATAGGCAAGGTATCCTTTTTCTCGAGTTGCATCTCCTTCGATTCCTGGTCCATCAGCTGGAGAACCAATATCAGTCGAATCTTCGTTAAAGAGCGTATAAGATCTGCCATAAGTTGGAATACCAAGAACAATCTTGTCTGAACTGGCTCCTACTTTTATGAGATGGTTAATAGTGTATTCCTGAAGATTAAAGAGAAGAATAATTATTGTCTTGATAGTTTTTCCTACTTTCTTTTACAACATTAGTTGTACATTAGGCAAAGGAAATAAGCGACTTACGATAGTTAATTCCGTGTCGTAGTTATACTCATTATCTTCCTCGAGAGGATAGAGAGGAGAATGGTGATTAACGGCAGGCTCGAAGGCTGAGTGATAGTCGTATGACAGCAAATTGATAAAGTCAAGATTCTCATTCAAACGTGGAATATCGTAACCTTTATCGATGTATTCTATACCGGCTGGCACTGCCATCGTTAACAACAACCTCGATCGTCCTGTCTTTAAGGATTCTCTTTCGAATTGTTCTCGAAGTTCCTTCACAAGTAGTGTAAATATTTATTTACATTAGAATGTTTTGTGCGTAAGAAGATATTCACAATTCAATTAAACTAATGAGAAGGATATAAGAATAAGGAAGGAAAGTACCTCCACAAGATTCGCGTAGTTCTCCTTGTCACGAGGTTTGCCCCCATCTCTAAATGCAGGATACTCCCAGTCAAGGTCGAGGCCGTCAAAGTGATTCTGTCGCAAAAACTTGACGCAGTTTTTCACGAATTCTTTCCTTCTGTGGGCGTCAGCCACCATTGGCGAAAATCTGCTAGACCCTTCATTCCAGCCTCCGATAGCAAGAAGTGTCTTCAGATTTTTGTTGTACGTTTTAAGACCAGTGAACTTTGCGTAACCACCTTGAGGGTAAATGTAGAATTGTGAAATGTCATAACGAACAGGTATTCGTATTTATTTCGAATTGATTTAATATTCTACGTACTTTCTAAAGGTTATTTACATATCGATGGAGAGTTAATGAGCATTTCTATTCATTGTAACAGGTAGAAAATATCGTTACCTTTCTCTATGTCTTGGTATTTATCAAAAGGTTTCAAAGTATTATCCTTGGTGAAGCCACCGAAGGCGTAAATCAAGTGGGTGCAAAGATAGGGATTGATGTTCTGTGGCGAAAATTTTGCAGTCCCTGGTCTGTAGACTGACCAATTTGTGTAGTAACAGACGACCCTCTTTTCCGCGTTTCCTGAAATGGAACAAAATACTCTTGTAATCTTTCTTAATCAGTTTCGAGACATAATAGGGGTACGTACTTCAAAATGCTTGATAGATATGAAGGCATATTTCAATTTGTTTTCATGGCCCACAAAAGAGTAAATATGTTTCAACTTTCGCACATACTTGCTCTAAATTTGAATATTTTCCTCGAAGATATTAATTGAAGAAGAAAGTCGACGAGCAGGATTTATGAAATGTTCAGCAGGAAAGCATATCTCTGATCTCTCCACTCTTTGAAGTAACACCGAGAGTCCTGACTTTGTTAAAACTACTTGAGCCATGCAATTATAAAATAAACCATAGAATCTAATATTAAAATTCTAATAGATCACGAAAACGATCTAATTATTAATGGAATGAGTATGGAATGTTCGGCACTATATAATCGAATAACTTAATCAATCGTGAAGGCGTTCCTTGAATATTTTAACAAGAGAGTAAGAGAGTAGGCATCAAGGACAATATTTTTAATACTACACTTTCAGATAATTAGAAAATCAGGATAATCTATCTATATAGTCACAGTTGCGACATTGCCACGGTCATTAAAACTTCAACATACATGGCGATATTCATCAGCCTATTTATATTTGTATGGATGTAGCTGTACATAAATCATTTGCTACACAGTGTCCCATATTTCTGTAAGTAATTCGTAATTCATCGTAACATAACGTGCACGCTCTGTCGCCCACCTGCGGGTGTTAAACTTGCAATACGGTATCTACACGAAGCGCATCGAATCTAATACAATAATGCACTGCCCACACTTTTCTTTACGTATTCAGCACCAAATGCAACGTATGCTCATGCATTCTGTACAGCACATAAAGATTTGTATGCGTGATGCCTGAAATTTACTGCTAAAGAGCCTAAATGCACGTGTCTTTATCAATTTTATACATAGAGGGTACAGTACATTACATTGTACATATAATGTATATATATATGGTATTACACATCTGTGAATAGGCGCTTCGCACACGACGCGCCATCGTAAATGGCCTGGAGAAACTGTGCTCGGTGGAGAAATTGAGACACGATAAACTTTCGTTCGTTCCATGGAAGAAACCAAATTAGCAAGTGGATTTTAAGATCATTCAATCGGCCAAGGCTTAATTCATGAATAAATTCAATTTACTTTCAATAGAGCTTTTTGTAGCATTTAAACATTGCGAAATGAAGGAGTATGAGAGGATATTTACGTGTTGTCTGATTATATCAGTTTCAAATCTAAAATTTAAACTAGCATCACTCATAAAAATCACATATGTAAAACCTCGAAATGAAAAGTATCAAAAACATTGAACCATTTGTGTATTCAATTCTGCTTTCTGCATCATTCGGATTAGTTGTAGATCATTCGAAAAGTATTTTACTGGGACCCATTCCAAGTGGTAGGTTATACTTTTCGAAATTAAGTCGTTCAGGTGTTGTCAGCGTTTCCAGTGCTTTCACCGGTTATAATCTTATAATTGTCAACTCAGAGGTCGCGGTTGAAGACATTTTTAACCCATTTTAAGATTTATCTATATACTAGTAATAAAAAAGAATAAGGAAATATAGTTGTCAGATAAAAAGCGAGGAAGATATTTATTATTTCCGTTTCCTCTCTACCAACTGGAGATAGGTACTTTCTTTTTTAACACCAAGGAGTTGAGCCGGAGATAAATTGCGAATATTCGACGCCTTTATTTTCTGATTTACTTTTAATTGATCTTAAACACGCCACACTGCGTTCTCCAATTTCTTAAAAACAAATTCAAGCACATTGTTCGTGAATTTTTTATTTAAGGGGATTTTAGTTTCTGATTACGTGACAGAAGAGAGAGAAGTTTGAATAGGCTTTCTTCGCTTAGCTGAGGAAATCCTTAAGTCTTGTTATGGGAAAAAAGTTCATTGCAATAAGCAATTGAGCATTTATGTATCTCATTAAGGAGCACAAGAGACAATAACACGAAACTTTACGAACTAAAGAGAATTCTGGTATGATTCCAAGAATTTCTCTAAATTTTAAAAAATTTATATATATAATTATATATAACACGAAAAAAGAGTCGCGGTTTTCTGCTGTAAAACGACGTAATCGATGTCAGAAACTCGAATGTATGTATAGTGCAATCCTTTCTTCAATGATGTTTTTTATAACCATTATTTTCTCTTACGATTTTACACTACGACCAAAAGACACCTGGAGAGTGGAAATTTCTCTAAGCCTAGGAGCCACTAAGAAAGGTCGTTTAACATACTTATACCATACTTCAGTAGTCACTTTACTACTCTTCTGACTTTGAATAACATGAGTTCATTAGGCAAATCGCAGATATCTGGTGAAAGCTATACTGTTTTGTTTTCAAGTTTAGCACTCATCACTAACCCAGGTCACTCTTTATGAAATTATTCAAAGAATATAAAGTGAATGTTTTGAATCCAATCAGATAAAGTTATTTTGTTAATTAATGGTCTTCAGCTCAGTCTGAAAAATTTATTTATCACATGTTTGAACTCGAAGTTTATTGTAAATTGAAATTCTGTGTTTATTAATGTGTTCAAAATTTCGTAATTAATCGTTTCCTCGAGCATATGTTCTCATATGTAATTACACTTTTCACGATGTGCAGAAAAAGTCTTAATGATAGTTAAATCAGCAAGCAGTTGTCATAATGAGATGGTTCAAAACTTATGAATTTTCAAGTAATTAGTCGACTAATTTAAATAAAGTCGTAATATCCATTGTTGAGTAACTCTATAAACATATAATTGCCAAAAAGTCACAAAGAAATTTTTCTACTCATTATATTTAATAAAACTATAGTAATTTATTACTTATGCTAATATTTCAAAAAAGATTTAAAAATCTTTTCAGGGACCAACTCAATTTTTTGCACCGCTGGATCTTGGATCAGATACTTTGATTTATTTTCTCATCACATAGGATATTTCATAATAAGAGCGTTAGAAGGAATCCCATACAGTGTGCTTCCGTAGTAGAAAGTTGAATTGAAAACGGAGATGAAAGTTTTTTTTATTGCAAGATTTCGATTTTCATAATAAGGATAATTAGAAAAAATGAACACATTTCAGAAAATAGTGTTCTCTTAAAAAAGGTGAAAGCGAAATTTACTTAAAAAAATATAATAATATAGAGTAAGAAAGGACATTGATTTCTATATTTAATGTAAATACAATTAGTGAAACTATAATATAAGAGGGCTTAATTTACATACATTTAATACGAATGTTCTGATGTCGATAGTTGGATATGCTTCTAGAATCGAGAAGTTACGACACCGATTGAATGCTGCGCAGAGAGACTTATAATTAACATTGAAAATGAAGCTTACCATTCTGTATCGATGCAAGAACGAGTCCCAGCCATAAAACTAGAGTAAGAGCTCGCACCTTCTGGAAAAAAAAGGAATCATGACTCGCATTAGTAAATAATAATCGTATAAAGGAGCGCGCATATGATTAGGAACACGCTTAAAAATATTTTCGACGCCTTGATCCCGTTATTCGAGTCATTCAGGAAACACGACGCCCTGTTATTACGATTTTAACTTCCTGTATGACAATCTAACCTTTCATGTAATTATAATTATTTAATTTTCGAAAGCAGAGCTATATATGCATCGCGCAACTTTTACGCTTGCTCAAAACTAGTCATGCAGTTATTTTTATTACTTAATTGCGACAAAAATATTTAAACAATTATTAAATTATGGCTTATTTTTAATACAATGTATTAAGAATAATATGAATTTTTAAGAGCTATCGTATGTCTCTGGCATTTCTATGGATTTCTTTTTCCATTCATGCTTCAATCTCACTTTTATTCTTTTCTAAAGAGATATCAAGTTCTAAAGATCGTTAACATTTGACAAGAATTAACAAGGATGTCACGTCATCTGACAGCTCCTCGTGTTTGTACGCAGTATTACGTACAATAATCATTAGTTATAGTCTGGGAAAAAAGAGACTAAAAGTGTTCGTGGCCATAAAGACTTTCAAGGCTTCAACCAACAATAACAGTCCCAAATAATTTGATGAGAACGCAAACGATTTTCTCATTTATTTATATCTATACTTATTTATATCTTTGAAATCACATTATTTTAAAATGAAAACGATCCAAGTTTCATTTCTTGATGAAAAGCTCGCCGCGAAACCTTTGGCACTAATCTGAACATAAATCACTCAAAACAGACGTTGAGATAATTTTTTCAACATCACATAAATACTGCATTGAGTAATCTGATTCCAAGGAATTACTGAAAATTACATGTCGGAATTGCTTAATTTAAAATGAAAAATACTCCCTCATATTCAGGAGTTGATAGAAAGATAATGGTGATGTGAAAGAAACAAATATCAGTTCCACTTGGATAATATATTCCCTCATTTCTCACTTATCCCCATAAACGCGATTGCAGTCATTACGATTACACCCTAGAATAAGTTATGTTTCTCGTGTAAGCTGCCACTGTAAATTGGGTGGTGTAAAAGTTAGACGTCGATTATTCGATAATCATAATTCTCTACAGAACACAAATTGCATTTTCTATAGCCGTTTCTCACTTTATATTGGCGGTTTTGTGCTTACGTCAACAGTATTAAATCTAGAAGATTATATTAGACGCAGTTTCAAAATCTGGCTTTATAGTTTCTCGAAATGCGTCCAATCTCATCATATGCGTATTACATTCCAATTAGACTGTCCCAATACACAGTAAAGAATGCCGGCGAAAATTAAACTTTTCGAATTATTAAGATATGTCCTGCTTTTACCTTATTTTATAGTTTAAGGTATGCAATTACTTCTAGCGATAAATTTATAGTCCAGACATAATGAAAGATAAAAGTAGCACACTGCAAGGAAAAGAATTATGGAACAATGGAAATAACAGTTTACTTCTAAGACCAACTACTATGGATCCATTTTCGGAAATTTAAGTAATTCATTACGAGTAGTAAAGCTTATAAACAGGATCAAATAATACAGAATTAAATCGCAGAGTAAAAATATTTATAGCGCTTTTCTCATCGTGCATTATCGATTTCATCGTGCTGAAGTGTTATCACATACTTTATTTATATGTTGATTATATTTGCATGATATTCAGATATTTTATAACATCCATGGCGAGTCTAAAATTTAATGGTGGACGTGAAAAATACTGATCCGGAAAAGTTCCTGGTTTTTCTTGTTATTGTATTACAGAACCAGACAATTCATCAAGGTGTTTCACCTTCTAGAATTTTGTAGATTGATCTATCTAAATCTATGTGTTGAAGTTTAATTTATATTTATTTATATATGGTATATACATACAGAGACATGTATAATATAGAGAAAAAAATAATTAATTATGTGTGTAGAATTATGTGATAAATATCTACCAATTACATCTGCAGGTCTTTTCCATGAAAGTATTAATTACGTCAGTCACACTTCTCAGAGTTAAAGAATCTAGAATATGCTTTTATGTTAGACACTTAGTCTGTTTATGTTAATTTGCTTGATTTTTATAGTTGCTGCATTAAAATAATGCAAGACTTTTTACTTCATATTTATTTCTGACATTTAAAAATTAGAACTGATCAAATTGATCTTTTTTAAAACAGGTACATACTATAAATTCCCAAATTGGAAACTCAGCCGTCTTGGATTTATTGTAACTATTTATGTTGCGAATTAAGTTGAATCGAATGGGGACAGACGCCAATGGGGACGGGCCCACATTATAAATATATAAGTCAACATAATAAGATCGTGTGAAATAATCGGCATGTCACGAATGAGCGTGCGCTAGAGCAGATCTGAGCAGGACCGTGACACACAGAGAGCCACTCCTGGTTATGCAATTTCAAGCATGTGTAAAGAGAAAGCAAGAAGAAAGAACGCAACGACGAAACTATACTTTCTCGCAAATGTTTCGGCCGCCGCCGCAGCCGCGAACATAACGTAACGTTGTTACGTCGAGCTACAATTACAGCCTCTAATGAGTTGACCTCGAATTCCGCATGTAAGAGGAAGACACCCACTTGTAAAAAAGATCAGTCACTTTAATAACTGTAAAGTGTGAACCAAACACATCATAAAAGTAATAACTATAAACATGATTTCCATTCAATACATGCACTTTTAATCAAAATTCTGCATTCATTTTTTTTATGAAGGATCTTCTGCAGAGATTACTCCATGGAAATTTCAAAAAGCATTATTGTGCAAAACCTCATAGGCTCAAAAAAAAAAATTACTTATTTACGTGTTTCTTTGACAAAATCGAAAAATAGGTACTTTTATACTTTTAGCACTGGGATTGATTGCATGATATTTTACGAACACAAAATTGTGTAATCCGCATTTTTTTTATTTCGCTCGCGGGAAGCAATGCAGAGCAAATGAAAGCCAACTATAATAGAAAAATAGGTATTATAGGTGCTCGTTATTTATCCGGATGGCGTGCTTGGTCTTATGGTGTACTGGAAATCTATCTCACGAGAAACACAAAAGTACTTTGAACATATAGAATGCTGAAAATCATAGATTCCACATAGAAATGTAAATATAAATCCAACGTCTGGACCCAAAATTGGCAAAACACATATAACACATAACTAAGGAATATGTATTGCATAAGTATTTACGTATTATTACTCCCAATTTAATTTTAGCATCCATAATTTTGAACTCGCATCCTGAATCGCTATTTTCTCCATTCTGAACTCATTTATCGGAATGTTTGTCCACTTATTTTTTATTTACGACATCAGGTATAAATAGCTTTAAACTTTCTTAATATGTCGAACCGGTGAACAGCTTTTTTCACTCTTTCACAGCGAAATCTGAAATTCCCATTCACGTAATCTTCGAATACCAGTTAGAATACAGACTTTAGCAATGGTAAAATTATTTAATTCTTCATTGACAAAATATGTATAATTAATTCCTTCAGAGAGAAATTTAAATTGAGGTTTTATTATTATATTTAACACTTTTGTGGTTGAAATGAAACTTAGAGTCCTTCGTTATTCATAATGAGAAGTTCTGGGTTTGCAATTTCGATATTGCTATATCGTAAAATGAAGTTTCTCCTGAATGAGACAAATGGACTTCACAAATACTGATATAGAAAATAAATTGCAATAACTACATTCTTCTGATATAAAACTCTCCACTATTTTAATTTAAAGTCTGTTATGACATTAAAAGCGCATTTCAAGGCCGGGAATAGATTCTTGAAATGAAAACAATTTTCTGTCAATATCGCAATTGTATATATATATATACAAAAATTATAAACTAATAAACTTTCACATCTTGAACAAGAACATGAACAAGTTTTATAAAAAAGTGTACAAAACACGCTAGCATTCCTTACTAAAAGCTTTTAATCTAAGAAATTCTTCTCTGAATGAACTGCAGTTTTTAGTGATCTGAAGTAATAACACTACGTTTCTTTTTATAACGTTAAATGAAAAAATATTTCTCAGTAATAATTTTCAACTATTTAAATTCTTTCTTGAATATAAGGGCTTTTTACTTTGAACAAAGGATAAGAAAGAGAATTTTTATATTTTTTACAGCGCTGGAGAACTTGTTTTCCAATAGACTCCGGACGCCGACATACTGCAGACAGGAGAAAACAATTTTGTTATCCGTAACTGGTCCATAAGAAATCACATTTCACGCCAAGGTCCTTGCCATACACATATAATGAAGATAAAAAGAGACGCAAAAGCTTCAAAAGTAGTTTCATAGATAAAAAAAGCGCCTAGAATACTCTGTAATTTTTACAATTTATATATATAATTATTTTCCGAAAACGAAACTCGAGAGAGTAGATTTTTTTTAAAAAGAGAAAATGTTTTTAAAACTTCCATTGTAATCTTTTCTAAAGATAATATTATTTTAATCACCCACAATATGGTGATCTTTTGAGAAGTGAAGTCCCAGGAACTTAACGCCTACTGAATTTCTGAAGACGATTCACGCAGGACTCATTTATTATTATTAAATAAAGATAATAAAATACTTTATTTGACTATGTGATTCATGATTTTCTCGGTAATAGGAAGATGTATTGTCCACTCTTTTTTGTATGCTTGGTATTCCCTCTTTATTATTCCATAAAATTACTATCCAGGTTCTACACTGAGAATAACTCGAGATCGGCAGGAAAATATATGGTTTTCACTCTTCGTCTGTAATTTTTTCAACAATACTTGCACTTTCCGTAGAAAACGCAATTTTTTTCTGGGAAAACGTATTTGGCGTGTTATAAATGAAAATGTCACATTTTAGTGAAACTCGGAAGTCCGAATTTTAAAAACAACTATTTAAAATTACTTTCCCTTGATTATTCATGCTTTAACTTCAATTACGAATCCTATTATAATTTATTATAGTTCAGCCAGCACAAATAATATGAAGATTTACTTTCAGTTTCACTTTAATGTTTTTAATAATTTTCCAGCCACAGAATATTTGAGCCATGAGTGCATTTCACTTTTCTTTTTAATATTAGTTTCATCTTTTTTATTCGTTATATATTGTAGCTTATATTATATTCTGAAGTCTCGATCGCCGTAACGGGACTTTATTCCAAGGTATACGGTAAATGTGTATCTTGGCTACATCTACTATCTGAATTGAGTCGATTTACGATAATAACAGTTTCTTTCGTAGGCATAATAGTGAGCGTGAGAGTGATGGAGTGAGAGGTGAATATATGCGTACAGAGCTCTCCAGTGGTAAAGAACATACATGAAGATTGCGTTTCCGGTAAACAGACGTACTGTGGCAATACTCTGCTTAATTTTTATTCTAACGGAAGCTAAAGGCCGACACAATTAGCCCGCTCTTTTACCCACTGCCGTGCAATTTCATTTCGAAATGAAACAACTGCTAATGACAGAGATTCTTTATTCAAAAGGCAATTAACGGCCGATTGTGCTCCAGAATAAATTTCAGCTAATCAAGATCAGTTTAAGATTGCCGTAATTTTTATTAATATGGAAAATTATATTTTAGAACTCTTTCTTTTAATCTGAACGTAAATGCAGAAGATATCTGTCATTATTAACTGCTCATTTATAATTTTAATAAACTAATTACTGTAATGAATGTCATTGAATTCAGAGATCTAACAAAAAAAGTCTTTATACATATTATATGTTATATGTATTCCTATTAAAACAGCTTGGAAAGAATTTAAGGGTATACCTAGGAGCCAAATATTTATGGCTTAGTCGTGAGTTGATCGAATAGTTCGTGGACGGATTTGATCTTGTCTCTAAACGAGGACTGTACCGGATTTAACTCACTTTTACTTTCGATGGAATCCGAAGTATAAAGGCGCGGACTCTGGGGCGTTCGCGAGGAAACCCAACATGCTGCTTATTCCGTTAATTAATCTTCATGTCGCGTTATTTAATACACTATGAAATAGCGCAAGAAGAAAATGTGTTTTGTAAACGTCGTTGCAGTAGATATAAAGGCAACGATCGGACACCAACGATAAATTGCACCACTAACAGGGATGGGCTTCTATTTTTCTCAGGATTTAGAAATTGAGAGTTGCTACGTGTGTTCAAGATCAGAGAATGGGTTACGATCTTCTAAGTGCAAGTTTTAAACTGCTTTATAGAGCGGCATAATGACATTTTTAATAGGAATATAGTAATTCCATGGCTCATAAATATAAAAATTCATAATTTTTTAATTTATTCTATAAATTCAATGTCCAAATAAGTGGTTGAAATAAAACAAGAGATGTGAATCGTGTAACTTGAAGTAATTAGCGAATCACTTGCACCACCACTTGCACTATTCCCCTATTATGAAAACGCTTTGAGCTTCGGAATAAAAATATTTTATTGGTCAATAAGGAAATGAAAGAATTTCAATTATACAATCAGCACGTGAAAATCAAATACCGATTTCCAGGAATGCACACTTTTACTTAAGATGATGATGAGTCTCGTGATGAAATGGTGAAACTATGTGGTTATGTTGAAATAGCGAAAAGGCTAAAATGAATTTCGATAATCGGCCATTGCTTCAAATGTCGAAAGAAAAAGAATCAAAGAATTTATATTGAATATTAAGGAAATAAACTATGATACAATGAAAACGAGCAACAAATTACCAGCGTAGACATTAACTAGGGAAAAAATGGCTAAATTAAAAGTTGAAAAGGAAGAGAGGTAAAAATAAATGGAAATCCATTCTATTAAAGAACAGCAGGTTGCCTTGAGGCATTTTTATACATGAAACTATAATAAAAGGTTAACCACTGACCGTCCTCGCGGGCCTACTCGATTCATTTCATTTTTTCTTCAGAGATCACTTTCGTGCAGATTTTTAAGTCTCAATTTTTCAGTCTTTTTAAGATAAGAAGTTGTCGGCAAAATAAACGACAGATCCGAGTATCGAAAGGGAGATAAAGATGAAGATGGAGAAAATGGAGAAATAAATAAAGAATAAGCTGTAAGAAAAGTGGTCTGTCCAAACTTAAGAGATAAAAAAATCGAAAGTGAGGTAGAATTTAAAAGCAGAATAAAAGCCGAGAACGAGTAAAAGAAAAATAAAGATGCAGCACTCTTTTTTAATTTACCCTCGTCCTTTCCATAAGAAAGCAAAAAAGTGCAAATCCTTTGGAATGTAAATTCAGAGAAAAAAAACGGAAAAATATTTCTCTGACGTCCTGATCCTGAAGTTGCAATGAAAACAAATTCAGAACTAACAAAGAACATTATTTTTAAATTATTATTTTTAGTTTAATGTCTTAAGATTTAAATTCTGAAATATAGGTAATTAAATATTTATAAAGAAATTGAAATTGTTCCATTAATGTCAAGATGATTTCTTTCCTTACTTAGGTTTGTACTTGCTTTCTCCTATGCGAGAAGAAAACTCCGTATTTAACACTCTCTTCGGCTCTTACTTCGACAGAAAAAGCCCTCCCTAAAAACTGAAAGTACTTCTCTTAAATCTCGTAATGATAGCTCTAAACAATCTACAAATGAGTATGTTCTCCACATTATTCTATAAATGATTTAAAAATTCCATCTCTTGTTTTCCTTTGGAAAGCAATTTTCTTGAGAGAGCCTATAAGCATGGTATATTTAACTATCATAAAATCTAAATTGATTCTTTAAAGAAGATTATAGATATAGAAAGACTCGACTTAGAAAGATGAAATATTTTTCTTCAGATAGTCTCATTTCGCTATTAAAGCAGGATTGAAATATTAAGAATTAGAAGAACATCTAAACGTCACGTACATTATTCTTATTAATGATTTATACTTCTAAATAGAATTTAATTCAAGAAAGAAACAGAATTTATTTATAGGTATATATTGTATTAGCTATTATACATCATGTACATTGTTGTATATGTTAAGAAATTCTCTCACAATCAATGGGGTCAAAATATTCAGGGTGTATCCAATCTAGCTTATATGGCGTTCAGGTCAATCGTCTGTGAGATTGTTTATATTTCCTACGTGTTAATTGAAAGTTCTAAAGGTTATTATCGATTCCTCGAGAGTTCAAACAAATGTTAGGATTTTATGATAGATTTAATGGTGGGTTCTCTAAGACATTGCAATCACAATCCTGCAATAGTGAGTTCTGACCCTATATATATATATATATATATAAACTATAGAGCATTAGTCGATTGCAAATCTAACAAGAATCAAGTAATAAGTAGAAACTGGGAAAACTAAATCAGTCTCCACAGCTTCGCTTCCTTTCGCCTCATTGCACATGCAGTCGATTAAAGAGATCTAATTATTCATGATCGACTCGTAGTTGTGATTTGTAAATAAGCAACGACGACCCCGTTTTGGGATAAAGAAGGAGCGCAATGCTGTTTTCCGATGTGAGATTTACAGCTTTTACATAAGATTGTTAAGTGTCTCTAATGATTTATAGAAAGTGTATAGAGTCAACTTCGTAAAACGTAAAATGTCATAATTAGAAAAATTATACGTTTCAATAAAACGTAGACGTAGTGGTGTCAGTATGTATAACAGTGTTGCAGAGTAAATACGAGTTGTGGAATTTTGTAAATTAGAAACTCTAATTATTGCAACTCCTATATAAGCGTATTAACTGACTTCTTGAAATATAGGTCATTTTTAATATCTAACTTTCCCAAAAGCTTTACAAATTGAAACTCTGCTCTGATGTCCGATGCCAGAGACGGACCTATGGGAAGCGAACGAGGATTGTTGTTACGACCTCGGTAGCAGTTTTGCAACAAGTTGCCACACTCACTCCTAGCTAGGCTCTTAACGGCATTAAAAGTAGAATATGGACTGTTAGATCGCAACCAAAGCACAACGCACAGCAAGTTGCGGTATAACTGCAATGCTTATAGCTGTTCCACTCGGCCGAATAGGCGATACGATGTGTAATAAATTACAGACGGGGTGAATCTCCAACGTCCTTCCTGTACTCGGTTCACTCTCTCCAAAGAAGAAAAAAAGACAGTGTCTTATTTCAACAACAGCCTATAAGTTATACAAGCGAGAAATCCTTTTTCGACCATTGAAGCTATGCAGGAAGAATGTAAGTATAAACTCTCACATTCATCATTCCTGGTTATATACATAATAATATATGTGTATGTATTTCAGAAATATGTTCTCGCAGTCCTCAAAAATATAGTATAACTATTGTATGTTGTAAACGTCTTGCCATGACTTTATGACTATGCTTGTATACCCCATGAGCTGCAAAGCGAGCTAAAATCGACTTCATGTCGATGCACATCATTTTTACACACACACATATATATAAGAAAGGTTTATGGACCCCTCGGAAGATCTTATGGTGGTTCATAGATCGGAGAACTGAAAGTCGACGTGACATCTCAGAAATATTGGAATGCAAGCCGATAAGATTTTCATGGAGTACATAATAATACACTAATATTATAAGAGAAGAGTAGGGAATTTTTGAAATTTCTAGAAACAATGAGCGTAATATTAGATTTTGAATGTCAATAAAAAATATACATTCTTATACTCTATGTGAAAAATGTATATGACTTCGCGACTACGCCCACGATTAGCCCGCATCCAGCCGTGAATTATAAATTGAGCGTGAGAAATTAGAAAATGTACGAGAAACGTGAAAGGTTAAAACTCTAAACAACATTTCAACCCTTCGAAGGTAAAATGCCTGGAAGTGAGTAATGATTGGTTGCAAGAGTTGCACCTTCCGATAATGCAGGGAAAATTATTGCAGCATGGAGGTGAAAGACTAATTAGCAGTAAATTATAATGCAACTTGTTTGCTAGATTGAATAAGAAGATTTGTTACAGTTTGCTTTCAGGAGTATCTTCGCCATCAATCTTTAAAAAGATTTGTAAATAAAGGATACCATTTTCAATCAAATTCTTAGTAAACGCGCAACGAAGTAAAAGCGGTTCTCACAAGTAAAAGTGGTTCCGAAAAAGAGTGAAATAGAAGTTTGACTACTCTTACTCTCAGCATCTCTGGCTATAACCAGAAAATTAAATATTCCTAATTCCCAAGTGTGCCTTAAAAGATATTTAAGTAATATTAAGGTCCTAAAAAAGTTAAAATCTAATAAAGTATGCTAAAATAAGCTTTATCATCATTTTCTTATAAGGTAGATGATATTCAAATTACGTTTTCGATCTTATGTATTAGGTCAGTTCTTATTTTCTCTTTTACTCGTTAAAAAGTCAAGGAAACTGACTGGAGATCATCCACTTCATAAAGGTAGTCGTTATGGGTAGAAATTTATTATATTAAATTATTATATATATATATATAACTTCTTCACAGAAGGCAGCAAATTAGAGGATAATAAGAAGTGAAACTTTGATGTAAATTGTCTCAAACGTTTACCATTAATCAATATATGATGCATATTATCATAAAATTTAATTTACGCGTATCTAAAACTAATAAAAATGTCAAAATAAAAACTAACACTAGAAAAGCTTCTTTTACCAATTCTTAATGAAATCTTTAATTCTGAAACAATGTATATCCGCTGAATGCTTTTACCACGAGATAAATGAATATCTAATGAATATCTCACCCAATCCATCTTGCCTAAAAGATGAGCTTTCGCGCTCTGTGAAGCTGGATTATTATATCCGGTAGGTCTTCACAAATTTCAAGGACGTTGCATCTCGTCCACAATGTCGCAGTCCAGTTTATCACGCTCGTTTCTAATTTTTTATCTTGAAAATACTAAAAGTGAAGGAGAGAAAAGTCGTTTGAAATGTCAAAAAAAGGTCAATTGGTTAATCGAGCACGAAAATCACAATTGCACAAAAGTCTAGCGCATTCACTGTGACGAGGATCGTCCAACTGCCGCGAAAAATAAGACGATATCCCTTTCGCGTTCACAGGCGAGTTACTCTTTGGTGCAAAGCAAAGGCACTGTTACTTTCATGGGTGGCCATAGCCACCTCCATCTTCCACCTTTAAGGCCCCTCCAACTGGATATGAGAGTTGATGGAAGGAGTATGATTCTGGGGTCGGTTTGGGGCCATATACCATTCCTTCACAATGGAATATTATGTTAAAAAGTATAGAGATATGCATAAACATGAATATATATATATATATATATAATATATATTATATAGATATACAGATATATAAAATATGAGAGGGTCTGTGGATTCTGGAGTCGGTCAGCGGCTGATGCACGTGGCGGGGGCGGTGAAAGGAAAGATATTTCTTCCCTTTATCGTATTCGACCTAGCCCCCACCTATACATTTGATTCTTCATTCCTCTCTTACTATACAGGTATTATTTTCAACTCTTCCCGGTAATCACGCTGCAACCCACGTACAAGGATCATATGTCACGTCGTCTTCCACAGGAATGCAGTTGCAGGTGTTTGAGGCGCCGCTCAAAGGGTTGAGGATTTGGTGTAAGTGCGTGATCTTGAACCTCTTCTTGGCATCAATGAAAAAATAAATATTTCAATACCTAAGCTAAGCTTTATTCCTAGAGTTTTACTTTGCATATAAAGCAATTTTAAAGAATTACGAAGTAATTTAACTTCATTTTTATCAAGGTAGAAAAAAGTTATGTTAAGGTCTTTGCATAATTCTTACCGCGTATTTTTCATTTATGAAAAGCATTCACGTATTTCTTGGGTGAATAAATATTCTGTGGGAATTTTTTTATATGGTTCTAAGAATTACTTAATTCATAATATAAATATATCTTTATCTAGTAAAATACGAAGAAATGAGCCCGCAAACAAAGTGAAGAGAGTATGTCTAATTCATTGTTGAATGTTCAATAGATCATCCAAGATTTCCACTAATCGTTCAGCGATCATATTTATAATAAATCATTTATAATTAATGGTATAGTATATTCATATATTGTCACTAAAGATTAAAGATAATTTATAATTTCATTGTGCTACAAAGCAAAAATTGCTGTAACAATCTTCATTAGTCATTACTATACATATAACTATGTATCAATATGCTCGTTAGAATATGAAGTAAATGATTTTAAATGATTTTTAATTTTAAAAACTTCTCTCATTCTATTTAAGTTAAATTGGTTTTCAAATATCTCAATTTCTTTGTCGATTTTTCTTTTAGATAAGTCGAGAAATTTGTCATTGACATTCTGTTTTGCAAACGCAAGTGCCTGGAATTTCTGAATAACACTGGAGAAAATATTTCGCTGCTTGTTCACTTTCTAATCACACCACCCACCTTTTCGTACACAACAACAGAGAATTTAGTTCGGATTCACAATTCATTAAAATTATTTTGGTACATGCGACATGAGATTAAATATTAAAATCACAGATCTATCACTAACATGAAAAAATATAAAACCTCACACGAAATTTAAGTCCATAAACCTAGGAATTAGACAATGTAATCTTACATAAAAAAGCTGAAAAAAGCTGAAATTCTAGGTAAATGAAGTTCGAAATATTATTAAATAATTTATTTTGACCAGAAACATTAGAAAGTGATTTTATAAATATATAACTTTAATATTTATCACAAGTAATTCCTGCTATATAATGACTTCATTTATTATGTACAATCCTATTTATCCTATAATTTTAAATATCATGCAATTGAATTATTAATAGAATGGTATTTTTATACAAATATTGAAATATTTCAAATACTTTGACATTTTTATTCTTATAAACTACACAATTATTATGGCTTGTAGTATTTGCCTATAGTCAAACCTACTTTTCTTGCATTGCAAATAACAAGAGAAAAATTACCCCAATTTTAAAAAAGTGGAGTTTATTTATCAATCCTTTTCAAGTAAAACTTTATTGAATTTAATCGAATAATTCGAAATTATTCTCAAAGATAAATTCCTTAAAAATAATCGTAAATTATAAAACCTAATATACTAACAATAAGTCCAGAGCAATATAATAAAAGACTTAAATACAGTTTCATCAGATTATTTTCATCAAGTTAATTTTAATTAATTCGAGAACTGTTTTGTTCAGTGTGAGTAAATTGATGTGCTCTTGAAGGAAGGGGCAAAATGGTATTCTCCCTCCCGACAGAAAGAGAGCCTAGTTGAAATCTTTGTGTCTCGGAAGAAAAACCTTTTGGTGAAGTTACTTGGATTTTTCTCATACGAGCTATTGGTTCTCTACCCCTTATTTTACACCAACCTCGTGGTCTTTTAGCGATAGGACTTTTATCTTCATTTTGTAAGCTAGAATCAGTAATTGTTGGTGGTGAAGTCGGATCCCTAGGTCGCTTGCTTGTTGAATTTTTTAATGTTGAATAAAGAGAGGATGTTGAATCGAATGATGAAGTTGGTAATTTTGATGTAGAAGCACTTGCAGAATGTGAGCGTTGCATTGTAGACTTACTTGTTTCCGCTGGCAATAGTTTTGCTCCTGGAAGAAAAAAAGAAATCCTTACTATTTTACAGTTTTATAATTGGGACAAACTTATTTAATTGAGACAGAAACTCGTAGATTGTTTTTTATTTAATTCCCTCTCACGAAACTCTTTATAAAATTGATAAAAAATTTATTCTCATAATTATCAAGGAGTATTATAAGAGTTTGGAACTTTTGTAAAGAAATCAAAAAGTAATTAAGAGAATTAAATTATTTATTTATTCCTCAAATGTAAACAATGTAGTATAATTGATGAAGATATATGTTTAAATGCTTGTATAAACGCAATAATTGACTAAAAATAAACTAAAACAACAACAATAATAAAAGTTTGAGCAAAGATTTGTAGTATAACATTTTTTTTTGGAATTGTACAATATCTTAATCAAAGATCAGAAATGACACCTGCCTAGAAACGTTAGTTAATTCTCTCAACACTTTCCAAAAACTTTTGCATTAAAAATAGAGTTTTCAAAACTTTTTAAAAATAAATCCTTCATAAATATATTCCACAAATTTCAATCAATATTCTAATATACAATAAGATTGTGCTCAATGCGGAATCGGATCATTTCTTGCTAAATCAAATCTTATTATATCCTTATTTTTCATCAAAATCGGAAACTCTAAAACAAAATAAACAGAGAAACCATCTACCTGGTAATTTTCTCAAAGCGCTTTTCACGACTCGAGCCACCATTGAAAAGATTCCATCAGATTCCGAAGATTCGACGTTTCCAGGTGACAAACTCTCATTGCTATGCCATTCGGATCCACTTCTAACAGAAAAACATTCTGTGCTGGTGACACTAAGGTAATTATTGACAGATGTGACGGACTTCCTTCTAGTCTGAGATTCTGTGTTCTCAGAGATGTTTCTCTTCACTGGAGGTGAACGACCAGAAACTGAAGAATAATTAACACTGCCCACGGAAGCTGCAGTTTCTTCCATTTTTTTTAGCCCAGAGTCAACCAAAGCTCCCAATTCTGCTCTTGAAAACCTCGATGAGTTTTCAACGAGAAGCATCATGACAACTCGTGAAGATCCAGATTGCTCAATAATGGAGGGATTCTCTCCAGATGGACCAGGATTCATAAACTCTGATTGAGAACCTGGTATAGTATTTTCCTTATTGTCATCCGAAGAAACATTAGTTTCATCAACGCAAATTTGATTCTTCTGCAGACAAGCTACATCTTCCTTTAGAGGAATTTGATTCTCTTTTAGGCAAACTTCATTATCATTTTCTTTGGCACAAACTTTATTTTCCCTTTCCACATTCAATTGGTTTTCTTTGTTAGCACTGACGTCAGAAATTCCCTCTGTCATATTTTCAAGTTCATCTGGTTTTCTTGCGCCATTCTTATGCATGTGGGATGTTATGGAAACGTTCTCACGAGCTTCGAAAAATTCGTCGTTCTCGGCCATTTCTGACAACTGTTCAAATTGGTCCGAAAATCTAACTCGCTTGGTGGATTCTTTGATTTCCTTTTTTCTCTGACCTTCCACTCCTGAGAGATCTTCTACTCTAGTTCCCTGAATAGATCTTCTATTGGAATCAGCCTCGAGTTGATCGCAACTGTAGTATTCTGTTGTATTGGTAGAAGAATTTGTGGATTTTTGAGCCAAGCTGCTACCCTGCAAATAAAGAATTTTTTATATTAATAATATTTTATTTTAAAAGAGTCCTAGTGGCATGAATTCATTGTTGTTTGACAGTATTTCTTTAGAGTAGAGGAATTGATCATCAGCCTGGTGTAATATCGTTCTTTTGAAAAACGTTTTGACATTAACTTCTTTCCTAAACTATAAATACCACTAATTAAGGCCACTTTATTAGTATTAATTGAAATACTGTAATAAACAAATCAGAAACTAAGGAAGTTTAACATTCAAAGCAAGTATCTACTTTTCCAAGAGAAAGCTTTTGTTTCTCTGAATAATAATTATAGTCTAAGCCTCGGTGTAAGCAACAATAAAAGGTTCATATAAAATGTCTTTTCACCGATTTACACAAAAAGACATACCTGTAATGAAGATCTTGACTGTGAGTTTAATCCACTGTAGAATTGTGTATCCGAACTCCACCTTTTGACTTCGCTGCTATCAGAAATTGGCCAAGATCCTTTATCCTCTAAAGATGGTGAAATACGCCTCGGTGTTTTTAAGAGAAAACTCCAAGCATTTGAGGACTTGAATTCCAAATTACCCTTGGGACCATTCAAGCCGATATGCACAGGTGTACTTGTGTTTCTAGTCAACACTGGAGGTGAATTGAAGGTGACAAAATCACTACTATAATGTCTGCTAATCGTAACCGATTCCTTATTACTGTAAGAATTCAAAAATTTCTTGATTTCCAACGGTGACGTTGGCGAAAAAGTTTTTCCCAAAAGCTTCAAAAGTCGCTGAGAATTTTCGGTTTTCCACCAACCGCACTTTTGAAGACTGACCAAGTCTCGATTGGAAGTAAATGATTTCCCACAGAGGCGACAAAGAAGTGGTAAATGATTAAAAACCAAATGGCAGATGAACTCCTGATTTTCGTTTCCTGTTATTTGCAATTTTTTGGAACAACATAGAGGACACTTTATTTCACGCTCGAAATGTTTCTTGCTTTCATGTGCCTGTCGACAGTTAACACAACAAAATAACTTTCTGCACTGTCGACAACGATTCTGTAAATTTGAAGAAAATTAATTATTTAATGATAATCTACTTAAATTTTTTATTTTAATTGAAAATACGTCAATTAAAATAACCTGATGAAAATTCATCCTCGATTCACTTATCACATCTCACAAGATTTGTCCCGAATGGAGTCACTTTGACTGACACTGGGTGTTTACAATTATTCATTGAATACATGCTATCAATGATCTCTTTCGTTCTGGAATAGCTATATTACATTTTCCCGAGCAGGGACGCATAGATGTATTAAATGATGATAATCGTTAGGAAAGGTGTTGATCAATTTTTAAATAAAAAATGCTAGTTTGTAAACACGCGTTATAATTTATTGTTATTTACGTACGGCATAGAGACATTTCAACAAAAAATATACATTTATATATTCATATATTATAATGTATTTCTTACAGTTTAATGTTAACTGTTGTCGGGGAGGAATTTTTTTCTTGAAAATATATTCTTTTTCACCTATTTAAATCATTTGCAGCTCCTCTGCTTATTATAACGCATCCTCGTGTACCTTAATTCATTGTTTCGTGTGCGTAGTAATGCGATTTTTCTTGTACATTTATATTTATAATAATCCATTAAATTTTTGTAATTACCCCCTGCTGAAAAAATGCCAAGGAAAAAGGTAAACTTGCGAAAAATGGAAGCAACCTAGAATTCAATTTCCTTTTTCACTCTACTTTTTTCAGCGGGAATTTTCAGAGAATTTTTTTTAATCACTATTACAATCAATCATCTTCCACGTGGGTCATTATGCTTCTGGGAAACTAATTACAATACCATAATAGTTACGCCGTGAAAACAGTGGCGTACATTCCCAGCCTGGGAGTGTTTTGTGTGTATTTGGCACAAAAAAAAACGGGAAAAAACTCGGTCATACGTGAAATAAATAAAAATTGCAAAATCTAAGAAAGATTCATATTAATACGATTTACAAAGTTTCCACATCAACAATTCAAATTCACAACCACCACATTCAAGATTTTTTGTCTCTTTTACATCCAGTATCACAATTTCATAACACATATTGACTGTTTCATAGGTAAATTTTCATATTCGTTCCATTATTCTAAAAGTCCTCCTACTCTAATGTTAGACGCATTTTTGTACACGCACCTCATCATTCGAGTAGACACAGATTTGAAAACGAAATCTTCTATAAAAAAATAAAACTTGATTCTTAGTGTGCAGGATTACATCCTTCCATTTTTTGTTCCACCCTGTACTCACTCGATTATTCACAACATTCATAATCTCATGGACGGCGATATAAAACTTGACATTTAACAACTACCAGCATTTTGGTATCGCGTAATAATAGATACTCGTTTAAAGCAAAATCCTGAGTTTCTAAAGGAAACTAGTCCTTACAATATTAAAATATGTACGTCTTTTAACTAAGTACTGGCATTCTATTTTTTCGAAAATTAATTCGAAACATTTTGAAACCAAATCAGCTGCCAGTGGAATTCAATGTGGGGGGGGGGGGACTAACAAAAAGTACCGAAAAATAAATGCCTGAATTTTCAAATTTCCGAATTATAAAAATAACGAATCATTAAATTGCCGAAAATTATATAAAATTTAAATTATTAGGTAAATTAATTATTAAATATTTATAATAATTAATTAATTACATTTTCGTTTTTCTTAAGACAAGACGTTTTTTCCACAACAGGCACCATTTTTGAGTTTTATACGTTACTCAACCACGAAAGCAGTTTGACACGTAATGCGAATTCGAAATTCAAGGTATATAAGTTCTTCGTTTAATTAATTTATATTATTGGATTCAAATTGTAACACATCTCTTTCCAAAGATGCTAAACAGTCTGTTAACTTGAACGCAATAGAGCGAATCTTACGATCACTGTTCATCAGACTCCATTTCGTTACATCAAACATAATATTACACAACATCTACTTTGTTATTAAATTATTGAGATATTGCTATGTCTTTAATATCGGATTCGTTGCTAAAATTAAACAGCTTAGAAACACATGTATTTAACTGATCCGCTAAACTTAAAATATTGTGCGTAATATTTATAATTAAAATGGTTCTCATGAGTTCGGGGATAAATATTAAAATAATAACAAGTCTAGTGGAATATTATTGTCTTACAGTAATTAATTAGTCTATATTTCTGCCAGAACTGGGCATGAAATATTTCAATAAGATGCTGTTTTCCATTTTTTAACTGTTAGTAAGCTTGAAATTATCATGATATAAAATTCATATCTAATTTCGCTGTCAATGTTGAGGAGATTTCTCAAAAGAGGAACTAAATATAATTGAAATGATATCTTAAAATTGGAAAAGACTGTTAATCGCAACTAAGTTAGCACAAAAGTTATTCCCCAACACTTTCTGAAATCAACGCTGAAATATTGAAAAATTTCAAATCGACAAATGATAAGACTAATTTAAAAGCTATACGATAGATTCCTTGTAATATTTGTGACTCCAATATATATAGGTGAACATATAATCATTTACACACAAAAATGTCGGGTCTCTCGAATAAACGCCAGAAATGGTTTCTTTGAAGCTGAGATCACTGACACACAATATTTAATTTCGTTTACGTATGCACATATATACTTTATACGAATATATATGTTTTTCCTTATCAGTACTCTAATATAGGCCATGGCATCATTTCTTATATCTTTAAAAGGATCCGATGCGATTAAAAAATTAATCAAATTTTACTTCATTACCTATGTTGAAAGATTCAAGTGAAATGAATGAGTAAAATGACTAAAAATTTGCTTATTTAATAATTCAATAGTGAGTGAAAGTAGAAAGCAAATGAAATATTTCGTGTGTCGGATCCTTAAGTGCCAAAATTGAATATCAAAGACAATTATTGCCTTACATTAAATATAATATCCCTGATTCAGAATAATAATTAATAATCATCAGGCGGAGCCTAATAGATCTTAGTTTGTCAAGCTCATATATAACTATTAATTGAACAGATTCAATTCACTACCGATGGGTGCAAACTAAATGATTTAGAGTGGAATTTATTAAAATGAGATAAAATTGCGTAACATAATGACAAATGAGAAGGGCTCACGACTGGAAAAATTGATACAACTAAAGAAGCGAATCGAAGGTGCCGCAACTAAAATGAGGAAATAATATTAAAGCTTATGGCACCTATTCCAAATGAGCTGAATTGTTATATAAAATTATTATAGTCATTTGATGACAAAGTTCAATATCGAAGAGTAAGAAACCCCTCTAGTTACGAGTAATAAAAAGTGATGAATTCCGTTTTCGTCGATGGTAGAAAATTTATGTGTTCGCATGGATAGACGCCGTCTCGTATTTCAACATTGAGAAGATGTATACAGTCGGTATTAAAAAATGTATCTCTTCCCCCTAGAATATAAACCTACAGTGGCGTCGGTGAAAAATCTAACTGAATTTCTACGTATGTTGCTCACTTCTTCAATTCCTTTTTCAATTGAAGCTATACCCCCTTTTATTTAGCTAATACGTTCAGCGCAATTAATATGGCAGGAGTGCACTTTCGGACATTTTGACTTTCAATAGAGTCACAAGAAAGGGAAGAGACTCAGAAATTCTATAATTGCGTAATGGCTAGTGAAAATTGCAGGAATGGATCTAAGTATAAATTAAATTGGCTTGTGTCTGGAATTGAAGACTGGCTCTTTTTCTTGTGACTCTATGGGATTCACGATGCTTATAAAACATTGCACTTCCCTGAACGTCTTCGTTTTCGACGATTTTTCTCTAATTCGGCTGGTGGTTGGTTTCTGATGATGCGCACAACCTAAACATTTCAACAAATTAGTTTATCAAAATATTAAAAAATTAGTTTATTAAATTTATTAAAGCAAACATTGGATTCTTACTTCGTGAAAAGCGACATCAACATTCAAGGGCGGATCCTTAGCTGACGTTTCGATGTATGGAATGCATAAACGATGAGCTAATTCTCTGCCCTGTTCTTCGGAAACTTTTCTTAGATGAACCAAGTCGACTTTATTGGCTACCAGCAGCATGGGATACACATCCCTGTCTTTCACTCGAAGAATTTGCGTATAAAAGTTGACGATATTTTCATAGGATTGTTTATCAGTTACTGAATACACTAATAGAAATCCATCTCCTTTACGCATATACTGTTCCCGCATGGCACTGAACTCTTCCTGCCCGGCTGTATCCAGTACTACAAGAATACATCTTATAGTTTATTTATTACAAATATTTTCCTACAAAGATTTATTTTAAAATAGAACTTTTTCAACAAGTCAATATAAAACCAGGAAATATTTGGTCACATCCCCTACTCTTTTAAATTAGGAGAGGGATGTGGTCAGATATTTTTATCTGTCTAGAACTTTTTTTAAAAAGCAAATATAAGATTTGAAAATAATTCAGACTCCTTTCAATTATGGGACCAAATAATTTGGAAAGTCCAGGTTCTGGTTCTAAACAGAAAACCCTGTCTGGCAAAAATATTTTGGAATACTTCCTATTTCCCCTGAATTGAAAAGAAATAGGGGCTGTAACCAAATTTTTGGAAATTAAGATTCGCTTTTTTAAAAGACAATCCTGTCGGATCCACGATAAAAATTTGTTATGGTGGATTTCGTACTCTGTCCAGTATTATTTAAGGGTTATCAAGAATTTGAGAAATTTACCATCCAAAATGCACCATTGTTTGTCAACCTCGGTGTGCTGAATGTAGCTGTCCTCGATGGTGGGATCATAGTCGGTGACAAATAATTTTTGGAAAAATTGTATGGTAAGAGCACTCTTTCCAACTCCTCCATCTCCGACTACAACGAGTTTGAAGGTCATAAGGTTTTCATTGTTCGGAGGTCGTGTCATGCCGCCTCTGGATCTTCCACCCCCTCTCCAAGCGCTCTGCCTGTGTTTGCCTATTCTGTCAAATCTTTTGGGACCCTTTAAATAGTGTCCTAGATTTTTTTCCAGCCACTTCGATTACTATATTTCTCTTGAATCGGAAGATTTACCTGAAACATAAAACAATCAGTCTAGATTATCTTGGATTTTTTTCGAAAGAGGTCTAATCAATTAAATTTGAAAATGGAGTACTTAATCATCCCCCAGCCAATTTTCCTGTTTCTTTTATGGAAACAATAAGTAAGCCTCAAAATGTTTCATTTCTGTAGTAATGAGTTAAAACTGCAGTTATTCTAACAATAAGATCTCTAATAAGCGATTTAAAAATATAAAGTGCCATTTATTCAGAATAAAAAAAGAAAAAATCAAGAGCATACAGAGTTTACCAGCCCTATAAGTAATATCATAAAAACTGTAATTTAAAGTTTTTATGAATATTTTGAGAAACTTTAACACCAACCATGCATTGAATATTATAATTGTTTCTTTTATAGAAAGCTAAATATATAATCAGTGCCAAGTTCTAAGTATTGATTTTTGAAAATATAGTTTCTATTTCAGAGTATAAATATTGCATATATATATTTTATATATTAAAGAAAGAAAATATGTACGTGATGAATATTTATATTACTTATCGCAGGTATTTTTTCGATCTTTGCAAACTCTTTTTTAAAACTGCATAAACTGTGTATCTTAAAAAAATTAACGCTTTTACATCTAAGTAAATAAAATTATGAATGAGAAAAGTGTTTCAAATACACTGTTTTCCATACGTTATTATATTTTCTGTTGTATTAAATTTTATAGAGAATTAGAATTCGTTGCAAGATGTTACATATATATAGAGTTTAAAAAAATATATGGATTTAAAATTCAAACACTGTAAAAGAATGAATGTGTCATTGAAAATAATTTGAGAAACAAATATTTGAATTTGAATGTCTTTCTAGTATATCACTTCTTAAATATTGGTGAGGCTGATAAGAAATTTAATTATTACGCACGTGAAAATTCTTAGTATTTCAAAATTTTTTTCTGAAGTTACTAGAATTCGAGTTATTTTTCCGTTTTAAAGAGATAATGTTTGAAACATGTTTTGAGAAATATTGAAACATCATCTGCATACTTTAATTAATATTCATATTATTTATCTTATTTATCTATTATTATTGAAGCCATAAAACTTTTAAGAATATGTACTATATTATGATATGAAGATATGCTTTCACTTTTTCATACTCGTAAAGAATTGAAAATGAATGAAAATCAATAACAATAAAATCATACTCAAAGTTACGCAAGCAAAAATTAAACACGTCTATAATGAACTATAAAAATAATCACTGAAAAATCATTTTGGAAAAAGACTGATTACTATTTCTATTTCTATTCTTCGCTCTATCCTAAAACAAACAAAAGTCACATCCAAATTCTATATTCCAAAATATGTAAATAATTATTTTCTCTAAAAAATCCTAATTCTTAAAAATCACCTTAAAATATTCTTTTCACACAAATAATTGCTATATATGTTCAGTGGCATACTCTAAACACCGCGAGCGTCAACAATTTCGTCTAATGTCACTTTTCTCTCTGACAGATAGTTTACACAAGACAACTGTATAGATATTACTTTCACTAACTGCGTTGATTATAGTTCATCCCGGAACTTTGATTTAAAAAAATTCATATTTCTCCAGAAAATTCACGGAATATACACAGTTCAGGTACATTTATCACAAATCGGAATATATACGAGAATCCGCAGCCGTACTCGCTGTGCCATAATCAACCTTGATCACTGATAGGGCATGCGTGTATGCAGATAGAGATGGTGGTGTAAAAATAGTTTTTAGAATGAACAAGAGGGATGCTGAGGCAGAGGTAATACGGACCTTTTCGCTTGAAGATCAAGGGTAGACAGGCAAATTTTCAATAAGAAAAAGAATGAATGGCTTGACAGCTTCTCTGATTTACTTGCCTTACATGGTGTGCCACTCCTGTCTTGTGTTGCCAATCGGCGCGGCTGTCGCCCGTCGCCGTTGCTTTCTGTTTAATTGTGTGAATATGTGTAATGTGTAGGTGTAAGTGTAGGCGTGACCAAATGCGGTACATAGGGACGACATTATCCGACCCGCACCCAACTCGTTCATAATGTCAAGTATGCCTTCAAAATTCGATAATCTAAGAAGCTTTAGTCTTGAAAGTTGTATCATCATCAATCCAAGATATTAAAATTTCTCGTTATTCTAAATTCACTAAGGCAGACATTATTCATATTTAAAAAAACGAGAATTATAAAAGTAAAGCTCCGAGTATTACTTTTTTCGTCCCTGAAGGTATACTGAAAGTTTATGTCTGTTTATGTGCGCGTGCGACCGGATTCAGTTCAGTCTCGATCAGTCTGGAATGTCTCGATTTTGCCCAGCGATGGCAACACTACGTCAATGCGATCCTGTTACTGAAGGTTTCCCAGAGGGCAGCATTTAACAGCCTAT
>JAUESI010000009.1:626756-638904 GCA_032275145.1 Synergus laeviventris | reverse complement strand
ATGTACATTATATAAAAATACGTTGTTCAAATACACCCATTAGTCAATTTTGATCAGAGCGTAAAATATATGTGATTTTTATCTGCATGCTTATTTTACCTACACCTCTAACTGCAAGTAAAAAAGTATAATGTAAGCATGGAGGAAAAAAATATGTTATTTATATGTATAGAAAATAATAAATAATATAAGTAAACTCTAAAGAAAAGTTATTGATATAAAATAATTTAAACTATCAGTTAAATTGGTGGAATAGAAAGCTTCGAGATATTTTTTTACCGAATTATATTTTATATTATATATAGTTCTATATAATAATATATATATATATATATATATATATATATAGTAATACTAGTGGCGTTATGGTAACATTACATTACATTGCATATTCTAATCGATACATGATATTGATATCGGTCACTGTTTAAAGATACATATACATAATAATAAAATACCTTTGAAAAAACAAACAAACAATCATAAAAAAAGAGTGAACACAATTTTATTTTCATAACATTCTTACCTCATCTCACTATGATATTGTGCATTTTACAATAAGAAATACATTATTCGGTATATTTTATCAATGAAGTAATCTTGAACTTTAGATCACAGGAAATAAAATCTACATTAACTTATACACTATTTCTCCAAAAATCAAGAAAGACAATCCGCGATAAAAAACGGATAAAAAATTCCAGAACTTCGAATCACAATCGGAGTATTCCTGTCTTCAGTTATAAAGTAGAACCTATTGTTCAATAAGTGAATCATTGTTTCAAGAAAATTACGGTCAGGATATTACTTCTCTAATTATCTACATCCACATTGAAAAAATATTGCAAAAACATTTTCTTTACACTTGTTAACGTCAAACGCGTTACTTTTTTAGCACATTAAGCTAGCCCACTATATATAGTTACACGTCTAAAAATGCAACTCTTCAATTTCGCAGATAATATGTTGAATTTTTTCAGATTTTAAGAGGTGTCATAATTTTGAAGGAACATGTTTTAGACGAGTAGGAAGGATTGTTTCTCGCAATGAATTGCAATAATTGGACGATGATTTTTCGAGAAATATAAGCTTAGTCCGAAATTCCCTGAAAATTTTTTATAATGGATGGACATGGCCAGAAAAATATTGTATTATCTCGACGGTGATTTCATGCGCTTCTATTTTTTCGTATTTTTTTACAGTACCCTTAACCATTTGGCATCGTATAAAGTCATTTTAATGACTCTTTGAGTAATTGACTAATGTTTACGTATGAAATCAGGAAATTCTGCAGCCAGCAAGATCAATTATTTATTGGTAATGTATTTATCAATTTTCAATTGATTTTTGACATTCAGAGAACATTTTTATGTAGAAGTAAATATTACCATCTCGTGTATTTATATTTCTAAATAAAATTAAATCCTCTATTGTAGATACGTTACTGTTCATTAACAAACTGACGATCCTAAAGAGAGTTCTTATTTATTAAGAAAATAAATAATAATAATAAATAATAATTTGAATTTTTAACTCCTTTGATTTTGAGTAACTGCCACAACACTATGAAGTAACTTTTTCTCAATCGCTTTCAACAGCTATAAAATGCTCGATTGAACAAAAAGATAATCTAAAGCTCTTTCAGCATAAAACCTCATCTGCTTGCATCTAACCTTCGCATGACTATTGCCCACTTCAGATTTTACATCATCACACCATTTGCAATATTATTTCATATCTCAATCTATTTTTTTAAACAAGATCTTGAAAAAATTATAAATTACAAAAAGTCAATAATTAATACCTTTTATAAGTAGATAGAAATAAATAAGAATAAATATCAATTTTTATATTAAATATAAAATGTTTAAAATAAATGAGGAATGTAGGATCTTACATGAGCAGATTTATCTCAATAATGTTTTTGTACACAGAGATGTTAAAATTGACTATTAACTACGATTGGAAAACATTGATTTTTCGGGCGTTCGAGGCTTGCATCTGTACGTTGAGAATCTCTTTCAATTAATAAGATTTTTCTACGTATATATATATATATATATTATATATATATAGTATAACAAAGAAGACTTTCAATTTCGATGTAACAAAATTAACAGCAGTTGATATACTAGTACGATATGTGCTTAGGTCGCCTTTTTCACTTGATTGCACTTCCCCAAAAAAATTAATCAATTGTTTTTAATAATATAGTAAAGTTTCAAATGAAATATAAGCGACTTTCTTATTCAGTAATTTTTTTAATAATAGTTAATTAATTATTATTGCTGTATAACAGGTGAAGTGAAAATCGTGTAAAAATTATTACATGGTGCAAACATAAGAGATTCCCAAAGTTCAGCAAAAGCAACTTTAACCTTTTGCTACTTATGGATGGATTACATGTGTTGGGCCACCGAAGGCATAAAAATTCTACAACGAACAAGACGATTTTCTCATTAATTTCCTATCGCTTTGCCTATATTTATATTTTTTGCTATATATACCTACGTTTGAAAACTAATTTTAAGTATACAATAATAGACACACCGACTTTCAATCTCGTTGGGCTCTCGTATTGTAAAATTTCTATTAAATTAAATCAAATTTTCAAATGAATTTCATTTAACAACTCTTTCACAGAAATTGTACAATCAAGTGACAAAATTTCATTCCAGAAATTTTAAGTCTAAAGGGATCGATTCTTTGAGCAGGCTTATTTTTTCGTGCAACGATCATTTTTTGAATTCGTCATACTTTTCTTTTTCCTAAATAGAATATACATTTATCTTTTTGGCGTCCGAACAAATCCACGAGGTCAATATCTGAAGCGCTCTCAGATTGAAAATTATTACTCAAAACTGGTTTTCAGATTTCAAAAAATAGATTTCATTTTGTAAATTGAATAAGGACTATGCATTTAATTCCGCTAACTTTTGTCACTGTAGTGACCTTGGCACGCCTGATCCACTTACTGAATGGATATTCTGTTTGTTACAGTTTAGAGCTTACACGACTTTATACAGTGACATTTGTATTCATTATTTATGCATAAAACTAAAATGTTCAATATGAACTTGTAATTTCTGCGATTCGTAATTTTTCTAACCTATAAGTGGTAAAAGGTCTCACGTTATTATATTTTTTGAGGAAGTAGAGATAAAAGTTCGTAAATTTGGGTTAATTAATAATTGATGAATGCTGTCAATGTTCAATATTATAGTTGCAGGTTTCAATTTTAAATTCATTGATAAAACTCTCTTTTAACTGCGTACTTCCCCTCAAAAACGTAGCACCTTTCATCAAGAAAACAAAGTCTTATAATATTATTGTTATACAATTAACGAGTATACAAATATGATTTAATACTTTTTTTTAATCCTATCGTAAGTTTCCTATTATTATTAACTTAATATTTAAAAACGTAGCTACCTATTTTATAAAAAAAGAAGAAACATTAGGGATTGCTAAGAAAAACGATAACAATAAATATTATTAAATATATCTGAAAAATTGCTCTAAATCACAACTTGAATCAAAGATTCGTAAATTGAATTAGAACCAGAAGTACCAGTTCCATAACTTGTAGGAATAAAAACACATATAATAAATAAACTAATTAATACGATAGTAAAGTAGCAATCTTAATAAATTAATAATATTGAGTTCAATAAAAGCCAGAAATCCGAAGGAAATTGAACACACATGAAATATTATTGATGAAAATGAAATCTTTTTTATGTCTAACATCTTTAACTTATAGATTTGTGAAGAAACGGAATAAAAAATGAAAATCAGGTACTTATACGAGTAAGTAAAACTTTTATTATGTATATCAGTTTAGTTGATTTACCTATCTTGAGATACTTTGATTCCTGTGATATTTTATTTGATTTTTGTTGGTATCAATTTTCCATTTGTAGATGGAAGAAGCTATAATTATTACAACTAAAGTATCTAAAAAACTGTTGTTATCTGATTTCAATACCAAAGAGAAACATCTTTTTAAAGATAGGGTAGCAAAGAAGGATATTCAGAAAAACTTAGATATTTGAAGCTTAAAACTATTTTTAAGTCTATCTAAATTTGGCTCAGATATCATTGATAATATCTTTATCATCACGATATATCTTCCAATCAAATTGTTAAAAAATATGAGGCGCTAGTTGGAGTTTCCATAGCGAAACGGGCCGCGCAAAAACAGTGACCTGACCTTTTTCTTTTCCCCCAACCAAAAAAACATAAAGCGGAGCTGGACCTGGTGTACTAGTTTCATTGGCTGCCATCTTTGCCCTTTGTCTTTCTGCCCTGGAGGCACTAACTGCTCTCCTAGAAGGTGAATTAAGGGGCAAACTTTTTGGCGGTGCCCTGGGCCTTATTTCCTGTAATTCTAGCAACTCTGTGAAGGTTTGGGAAGCGGATCTTCCTGGCTCATCTTCGAGGACACTGTCAGGAGGACTATTTAATATTTTGGCGTATTTGGCGTCATTATTGCTGGCTTCAAGGCCGAGGTAGTTCGGGTTGCAAAATCCGAATTGCCCCTCTTTCAAGATTGAAGTTCGGTGTTTCGTTTTCTTGGGCCAGTCGTCATCTCCCAGTGGGTCGCCTGGACTTCGGGCTCCTATGCTCGCGTAATCTGAGGTCGATTCTTCACCCTCTTCAAGGTCGGCAAACCGGACGGATGCGGAAGTTGGTATTTTTGTAGCGGTTGGAGTCTTTGGCGTTTGAACAGCTTCGTAGAGATGCGAACTGTAACTCTCACCCCGAGTCGGTTGGCAAGCCTGGTGAAAGGTTGCAAAATCTCTGGAAATTTTATTTCAAATTAGTTGTAACATATTTCGGTGGGAAATGTTTCAAAATGAAAAACTATGCTGCTCACTTTTCCTCTTCTGGAACTTCGATTAATCGTGAGATCAGAGGTTCCTTGCGATCCTCGTCGCTGTCCTCGTCAGGGTCAACGAAAACAAGCCTCGAAGCCTCAACTGGAGTCAAAACTGGAGTCGGTAAGGTCAAAGCTCTAAAATTCGGAACCGATATTGGATCCCTTGTTAATCCGAAATTGGGTGGATCGGAAGGTCTTGCCGATTCTGGAATTTTCTGCCGCCTTCTCGCCAAAGTGTTAGCACTTCTAGATTTGACCATTCCAGTCGATGGTTCCACTATTTCCACGTCCACTTGCTGAAATGGAAAATACGAGATTGCCTGCAGGCAGGCTGGCTTCATTCAGGCTCTAATTTCGCGTTAAATTATTCAATAACTCAAATAATAAAAACCAAAGACAAATTATCATAATATCGGTTTCTATAAGCAATTTTCTAGATTCTACCATATGTTAGAGAGAAAAAACAGTGCAAAATTAATAAATTTCGTTTCAAGTTCTTTTTGACTTACATCATTTGCACTCTCTTCTATATCATCGTGACCACTTAGCACAGAATAGCTGCACTTATTGGGATGACTTAGCCTCGATAAATTGATTTGCGACAGCTTTGAAATCTCCCTTAGAAAACTAGGTCTCGCAGGCGCCTCATTGGGTGATATTTTGCTGTTGCCAGGTCTCGGCCTTTGACTTCTTGGTCTTGGTCTTGAGTTATCCATACCAGTGCCACGAATTACGAGCTCGGAAACCGCAAGAGCTACGCTTTCCGCTCTTGGCTGTGGCTTCGGTCCCGGGACTGCTAGTTTCTCCCACGTGTCCGTTCCTACAAAAGAAAATATTTCAAAAATTAATTTTTAATTACAACAAAAAGATTTTTCTATTTAGAGAAAAAGACATACCAAAATGAAACCTCCACAGTTCATTCGTAGCCAGTCCTCCACTCTCTCCGCCAAAAATCAACATACAACTTGGTAATCTGCAGGCAGCATGACCGTGCAAAGGTCCTGGTCCTGGTTTACTTTTTAATATACACCAGGATGCTGTATTGACATCCCATCGCCAACAATCACTCCTCTCTTGCAAATCCGTCATTCCCCCATAAACATACATCGCATCTCCATGTAAAACTGCAGAATGTTTGTGTCGAGCAGCTGGTCCACATTCGCTGGACGATAAAAGGTGCCAGGATTCAGTTTCTAATTTCCGAAAATACGAAATTCATTATTTAATCGTAAAATAACATTAAAAAATTATTTGTCATTTAATCAAAATGTTTACCGAAATGAAATGCCCAAAGTTCAGGAGAGCTTCCTCGCAAATCCTGATAGCCACCATAAATAAGCATTTGTCCCCGATGGACCAAAGCTGTGTGACCTCTGCGTCCTCTCGGTACTGCGCATCCCCTCTGAGCTCTGATTTTTCTCCACGAGTTTGTCTGAAAGTATAAAAACAAAATTGTTGAAAAAGTAAGTCATTTTGCTTTTAATAGCAATTCTATTGAGTTTCATGTTTTGATAAAGATTTACTGCGAATTGTTGCAGGAAACAATTCGCAAATCTTAAACATTATAAAGCATTATAAGCGAACGCTACGCAACAATAGACTATAAAATTCACGGTAATGTAAGCCCACCATGAATTAATTCATAAAAATATTATATATGATATATTATAGTATAAAGCCATTAATTCTATTTAAATCTAGTTGAATTGAAAGAGTTGAAAATCTATAATTACTATACGAGTATAATCATCGAAGCATTCGAAACAGAAAGTTTAGAAATTATTGAAATCGATAAACTGAATTAAAAAGCGCTCAACAAATATTGCATTAAAAATCAGATTCGTAATTTTAAAAAAAGTTTTTATTTGACCTAATTTAATCTTTTTAATTGAAAATATCGAACTTGATACACAATATCCAGGAGGATAAAATCTCCACAATAAACTTATACACGGGCAGCACAGAAAAGGCAACAGAGATCGTTCGATCGCTCGAGTGAACGATAAAATAAAGGTTGCATGTATGTAATGTTTTAATTAACTGAAGCAAGAGGGATTTAATCTGTATAGGTTTGAGATAATCCTAGTCCATATATACATTTTAGATCTTTTTATATTTGAACCTCTAAATGAGACCAATATGTAAAAAACATTTTACTCTTTTTTACTCTAATATTGAAAATTCTCGGAATATTAATAACAGTATCAATAACAGTATGTAATTTTTTTAAATTAATATTCAACGAAAATGAATATATTAATTTTTTTTGTATATAAGCTCCCCTTAATTTAATTTTTAATTTATATAATGGCCTGATGGCTTCACTAAGTAACAATTCCTTTAACGTGCAGTCCCAATAATAAAGAAAAGCCCAAGTTATTTTTAGGCCATATTATTTTTAAACTGTTACTACAGCATAAATAATTTATAGTGTATAATTGAAATTTGTTATCAATAATAATAAATATGAAAGATTTTTGAATTCTAAATCTCCCTTAAATATGCAGATATATTTCGACCTTTTTTTACTTTTCTAATTAATTCTAACAGACTCATTGAACAAACGGAACACAGTAAACGAAGTCACCCTCAGGCTAAACCGATTACATTTGAACGAAGAGACAAACGCGAGGAAAGCGAGATCCCCGTTTCCGGTTTGGTCCAGTGATTATAAAAACAAATGGTCCAAAGGTAACCATAGCAACCCAGTCGCTTGGAAGCTTGAAACGTATGAAAGTGACATTCTACACCCTCTGGTTTTCGATTACAACCTGTTGTTGCCGGGAACAATGAAAGGATTCCTAAAAATCAATAGTCTACCATTACGACCTCTATATATGTCATTGATTTCGTTTATTAAACTTCATTACTTATAATTTAATTATTATAAGTACCTTATTATCTTTCCACACTGAAAAAAAGCTTTTAAATTGATGTTTTAAATGGATTGAACTTGTAAAGCTTTTGAAATAAACTTGAAGTGACAATTCTAACTGGAAGAATTGGTTATTAAATGTAATCTGCTGATGTCCTGAGACCCCGAAAGCACAACGGTACAAAGAGCCTCCTTCACTGCCGAAAATCAGTGATGAGAGTTACCTTTAACCCTTGGTGCACAGAAGTGGTGAGTTTCATAACCAGGGTAAGGCTTGACTACTCTCAAGCTGTGAGATAAGTACTGTACGCCGTTGTTGCTGACGAGGGAAAAGTGTCGCTGACACATTTATCCATCGTTTCTCTCCTCCATTACATCACTACTTTTTCCTGCATATTATACATATATATATCATTCTTTTCCTTGAAACAAGTAACAAAATAGAATATTCCACTTCTTTCAATGTCGATTTTTTTATATAATTTATCTTTTCATTCGAATGTAGGTTCAGTGATTGATTGAATCTGTCTTAATTCATTAGACTCGAATTTATATCTTCAGGAATCACGTATTCCGAAGAGGGTTCCGTAATCGTCTAGTAATAACCCAAGGCAAAGACTGATTACTGTGATTAGGCTTAATTGAGACTTTCGGTTCACGAAACTTTATATTGTCAATCTGCAATAGTTATTTGATATATCATAAAAAACGTAAAATACGGGAAACAAAACTTATGTAAATTGAATATACATGATCAATTTTATCTGAAAGTTTCCCCATTTCTAAGGAGAAAATGGGTGAAGCTTTCAAATCAATTCGTAAGGACTTCCGCAACTTTTCCCTAGACTCCCCTTCTTTAATTTTTTATATTCTGCTCTCAGCGTATTTCGAGAAGATCGAATTGTACTTACTTATACATCGTCGAGGGTCGAGATTCGAAGCAATGGTTATCATACATTTAGAAAAGTTTTTACTTTTTGATAATATTATTTAATAATATGTGATAAATTAATTTAATAATAAATCTTCGTTTCCACTTTAAAATAATAAAATCTAAGAAAAATTACTTCAATATATTTAAAGGGGAATGAATACTTTTATATTTGATAATAAATAGTTTCTTGGTAGGTAGTTTCTACTTCGTTCTGCGAATCATCTTAATTTTTTACGAAGTTTTAAATCAAGTCGTCAATTTTTCATGAGTTTATTTTCTGTAAGTTTACAGCACTAAAGGGAAATAAAAATAAGAAGCGCAAGCTTTTGAAGCTGACTTTTTCAAAAATACACACGTGATATTTGTCCATTTTTTTACTTGAAAAAGCTTTTAAAATTGTTTCATCGTCTTTAAAATGAAATCATCATCATTTCGAATTTAGGAAGAGTCATGTTAACACCAAATGTTGATACTCACATTTCGTTTGAATTCCCTTTGTGGGAGATAAGACAAGTGTCTCTAAAATATTATATTATGCGAGGGGATTTGCTATACCTTTTCGTTCCGCAACCCTCTTTGATGTAATAAACATCCGTAACAAAAGAGCCATTTTCAAGCTTTAAAGCTTATTTATTTACTCAAAAATTGTCATTTTTTCTGAACTTATTCCCGGATATCAAGAGTAGGTAGTAAAAGTGCCTAATTTAGATAGAACGATTGCAATATATTGAGGAGTTAATTGCATCTGCTACCCAGTGAATATAATTTAAGTTAAATCATTGTAATACCTTCTATTTTTAAATAATTTTATATAAATGATAAAAAAAACCCTCAAATCTCATAATTTGAAGATGTAAAATTCATTTAGTTACTTGAGCTAGAAACGATGAATCGAAATTGTATAAATTGAAAGCTATATCATTTTTTTTCCTTTCTTTAGAGTGAAATAGAGCCCAATTTATGTGGCTAGAGAATCTCATATGCTTCAACGTAAAATGGCATGGTAGAATCCATCAGTTTCCGAATTGCCACTAGAATCATATATGGACAATTACGCAAATCAAGCGTCTGTTGGGACAATCAGAGTCAATTCTATACTCTGATTTATCTGGAATGAATATCATATCAAGAGCATTCAATCTAAACTGAATTTATATTGCTTATAATGTAATGATTATTTACTAATTTATTTAAATATAATTTATACTCATTTTAAACCCGAACATATGCATAAAGAAAGTGGAAATATTTCGATTATCTGACTATTGCCTTATTTCTTCAGACTCAATCTACAATGAAATGTAACATTTGCTTCACCTAATGTAATCGATTACCGATATTGCTGCACGAACCTGGAATAGCAATGTTATACTTGCTGACCTCACAGTCTCCTGTTCTCATAAACTGATTTGGAAGACGACAATACCTTGTCAGCAGCATGACAAATGTTCAAGCCAGAGCGGAAAACTACTATATATATATAATTCGAAATGTAGCTGTACTTCCTGATAGCGGAAAAGAACCCGAGGCAGGTAAAAGTCTCCTAAAGCATCATTACCAAGAAATCTTTATATTCCTTCCAACTTTTTGAGATCATCGATTTCATACTCTCCAATTTGGAGAATTCAGAGAATAAATTTTACATTATTTTTAACAATTATACTTTGATTGAAATCTCTCCATTATTTTGATATGCATGCGAAATTTTTCTTTATATTCTTTCATACTCTTATATTATATATTATATATTATACTCTTTTTTTCTGTTCTACAAAAGCTTCTAATGTATCTTCATTTTACACTTTCAGAAATTTATGAAAAAAGCAACTCAATAATAATCTTTAGATTTTGTTTCTATAGACATTTCGAACTAGTTACACATTTTATCATCAATTATTGTGCAACACGATATATAGTAAGACTTAATGATCTCAATTTTAAAATGGGGCGCTCGCAAAAGGGGTTTGAAGAGAAATAGCCCTTCGCGAGAAACCACTAAATCAATAGCGGGGTGATCAGAAACAAGTTTTCAGGACCCTCGTGCAACGAAGTACAGTGATTGGCAGCTTGCGCCATTATTGGACCAATACCAGTCAGGGGATTACCCATCTTCACTTTTCAGGAGATAGAATGAGATAGAATCCCCCATCTCTTTTTTGCAAATAGCAGTCAAGAAAACCGCGAATTTACATGACAACTAACGTGCATAAACTAAATGATAAAACAGATAAAAACACCTTTGGTTTGAAACAAAGGAGACTTTAGACTGCTCATTTTCAAGGAAAATATATTCTCCAATAAATATGTTAAATAGGCTAACGCTCTTTTTTCATATATTCGTCGGAGTCACGATACAATCTTTTTATTCCAAGAAAGAAATTCAAGGCACGTTCGCAGCTTCCTTATTCTGTATTGCGAGAAAAAACAAAAATTTTGTATCATATGTATACTTAGTTAGAACGAAAATTGATATTCTCATCCATGAGAGCATGTACTATATTAATGCTTCCTTAATTAGAGATGCACTAACCTAGAAACGATAATCCCATTTTGCAATTAATTTTGTTCGCAAGACTTAATTCGAAATCAGAGCGCGAAAGCCTGTTTGAATTGCAATTTTTCAGCTTGCACGTGACTGACAAGTGCTTTTATTTAGACTTTTAATATATATATTATAACATTTTTACCTTCACTGCGTAGCACCAAAGCGGGGTTTCAATACCAGCGGAAAAACCAAGTTCTCCGCCAAAAACGTAAAGACAATCTTTGTAAGTTACTGCACTATGTTCCTGAAGAGCTGGAGGTCTTTCACCTCCCGGATGTAACTCCTCCCATCTGCTTTCAGCTGAAAAAGAAAGAAAAACACTCGAGTTGGACTAATTACTGTACCTATAGAATAAGAAAATTTTTAGCTTACAATTAAACATATATTGCTTTTTATAGAGTTAATAAAGAAAGTTCTAGATTTCTTACAATAGAGAAACAATAAATTGATAGAATGTTTATACAAATTTGAAAAGAATATATGTCGCAAGTGTGATTAACAATTGTCACTTTTCCCCAGGGAAAAGTAGCGACAAGTATAGCTTAATTACTTGTAACGCGAAGCGACATTCAAGTTGCTTCGTATCCTGGCTCATTATAACACTCACGAGAGAATTAAATGCCTTGCCATTATCCTGTGTTAGTTCCTATTCATAAATACGTTTTATACATACATATATAATTTACAGTCACATATAAATGCGCAAAATACAAATGTAGATGACTTTTTCTTACGAAATGGCGTGCAAAGATTTTCATGTTGCATGCATTCTAATTGCTTCCACTATGCTGTATACATTCGTATGGCCCACTTTTTAACTGAGAAGAATACACATGAAGTATTTAATGGCTCGAATGGCCCCATTCTGAAATTTTACTTCTCTGGATTTTATTCCATTATTATAAGTATAAA
>JAUESI010000009.1:614056-626656 GCA_032275145.1 Synergus laeviventris | reverse complement strand
ATCGAATCTTTCCCATATTAGAATAAGAAATCTTATATTCATGTTTATTAACAATGAAATGTAATTACAAAAGATTTTTCGATGGTTTTTTGAGAGTTTATACATCATACTCGACAATTCTCTATCAGAAGTTTCGAAAGAAGGTTTCGCACCCTCAAGAACTTTGATAATAAGAAAAGGGGCGCTCCCCCAACCGCATGGAATATGTCAAAGCAATGAGCACCAGTTGCAGAATGGTTGCCGCAAATAACTCGCATATATTCTCAACACTCAAGATTTTAAAGATACTCATCCTCCCCCTCCTCTTTTGTAACTCAGTGAATATATTATGCACTTTGTTCGGTTGTACTCACATAATCTACGTATTCATTATCTATACTTTCATAAATATGATACATTCTATATTCATACATTTATATTTTATATTAATATATCCTTGAGCGATATAAAATCTTTTTTTTAAATCGAAGTGGAGCAAAATTTTTCAACGTTTAAAATGAAAAACCTTTCCATACAAAAATTCGATAAAGATTGAAAGCTTACAAGCCGAAAAGATGAATTAAAGAAAAAACAAATTAGCAGCTTTACTGTAACGAATGAATAAATAAAAATATGTCTCCAAATATTGAACTGTAAACTGTACCATATAAGAAGTTAAAACCTGACAACTAGAACGTGCCCTGGAACAAAGCCTCCTTTTACCTAAGAGCCATAACGTGAAGCTTTTGCAACGTTGGGCAACGACACTATAGAGATGGCCGACATTGATCATACACAGTACACACGTGTGCCCTATCTAGTTGGCGAAGGAACAATATCCTCTTTTAAAAAAAATAGAGTTTACTCTGCAAAACTTGAATGCAAGAATTTTAAGAAGACCCTGAAGAATCTTATTGAGTCCCCAACATCAAAGGAGTTTCAAGGTATTCCCTTGATGTATACCTATATTACTTCGAAATTTGGATTTCCCTCTTATTGTACATATTTTTTTAAATAAAAGTGAAATCATATACAACACAATTAATTTATTTGTTCTTCGCTGTGACATAACTGCAAGAAAAGCCATGTTTATAATTGAATTCAGGACAATTTGTCTAACATCTCTTTTTGGATCTTTTAGACCTTTTCGATCTTTTCTTCGTTCTTGATCTTCGATTACAACTACTTTTACACATTTCTTGCTTTCGAGAACTCCTGCACATCTTTTTCTTGGCACAACTCCTGGATCTTTTTTTTTTGCGAGATCTACATTTGCAAGAACCGCGTTTTTTTGAGCTTCTACGCGTTTTACTTTTGGATTTCTCAGCTTTCTTATCCGGTTTATCGCAATAACCACAATTCCCAGTACAATCTTCGCAATCACAACATGATCGTTTTGCAGTGACGATTTGAACCTTATGTGGATTCAATTTTTGGTGTCCATGAGTCTTTTTCGATATGCCGAATCGTTTTAATATTGCTCCCAACTGTTCAAAGGACAAAAAATTACTTCTGATTCTAAGTAAAAAGACATTGATAATGGATGGAGATTAACCACCTTTCCTTTGATTTTATTCTTCGGTATATTATATTGGGTACTGATATAACTCAAAATTTGTTGAGGGGTGGGTCCTTGGATTTCGGTGAGGCTTCTAAGAGCACGAATGACGATCCCAAATGTCTTCAGGCCTTCATCGCCCATGTTTGAGTCTTTTTACATCAATATTGATTACCTTGACTACCGACTAGAATAGGGAACCAAAAAAATACATATGACTTAGCATCCTTACCTTTAGGGAAGAAGCTTCCGCAAGATTTTATTTAACTTTCCTATAATTGCATATTTACCTTCTTGTAATCTTACAGTTGAAAAACAATTGAGTGAAAAGTCAAAATTAATTTCCTTTAGGTTATAAACAGTGTTCTCTCAATAAACACTTATAAAACATCACAAATAATTTATAAATATATTTTAAAAACCAATTATTTCATAATAGGTCTCCAGAATACTTGATTCACACTGAATTTACATTTTTAATATAAAATATAAGTAATATGGTAAGAAATGACAAGACAAAGGATTTCAAGATTTAAATAACAATCGAAAGGTGATTTTTTGCGTAATAAAATTCAAACATTTAAAATTTTAAAACAATGAATTATTTAAAGAATGAATGCTCTCGATTAAAATAAGACAGTTAACGGCATCGAGCTCAAAGATTTCATAGTTTGATTGTAAATTGAAGAAAAAGTAAATCAATATTTGATTAACCAAGGCGGAAGAGGTTAAACAAAATCGAGCCTTACTTAAACTCATCGACCCTTTAGTTGGAAGATAAGTGGAAAAGGGAAGTCTCATAAAAGAAAGTCTTCACTTGCGAAGCTAGCACAATATTTTTGCGACAAAATCGACAAAATCAACGATGCTTAGCTTTGAAAACGTATAGCGGAACGCCCCTTTCGTTGTTACTTGCCCCCTGGAGACGATGTGAATGGTCGAACCTTTTGAGGCTGGTTTAATATTCAACCGAACCCCGCGCAACAAACCCTCCTAATTAATACTGGGTCGAGTGTGCCTGACTATACCCAATGCATAGCGCTTCACATAGCGCATTTTATATTTGCTTCATAATGATAAGACACGATAACATCAGCTCCTAAAACATTGAACCGCTCGAGAACCTTTATATTAGAACTCTTTAAAATAATAATAATATAATATAATAATCTACTCGTATATAGTGCAATTGTTGTCTTTTTTATTATTTACAAACAAGCTGACTTCAAGTAAAATAACATGTACTTTCCGTCCAAGTTCTTCAATTACTCCCCATATTGACCGAGCTAGCTGACCTGAAAGGGGTACTAACATGACAAAACTAATACTTGTATAAAGCTTCACCCTTTGTGGTTTGTAAGCCTAGAATAATTTTTTACCAGTTACTGGAAAAAATTGTACTTAGTTTGAAACGTAAATGCACAAGGTAACTGAAAATAAATCTGTGACTATTATACCATATACATGTCTGACGAAAAATTACCTTTTCTGATTGATCACTTTTTCTGCAATGTAGCACTAATAAAGTGTTTAAACTATACTTAAAACAAACAAAACTAAAAGGAATAAAAGGAATGTTATAAGAAGATAAGTCCAATTAATTCAAATGTCTGCTGTGTGTAAAAATAACAGTAATTGGCATCTATTTATGTTGGATGCAAGCTTTAATAACGCGGCGTTTATTATTGATCGGTCTAAATCACTTTCAAATTTCTGCGTTCACCCCTTGCAGATCTGGTCATCCCTTGCTCACTCTCCTCTAGAGATGATAATATGAAACCATAAACGATCCTGGCATTTAAAAATTCTAGGAATTTTTTCAGGGGTTCAAACGTAATCTCTCTGTCATTTTTAGTAAAAAAAAACTGTAGGTTTAAAAAGTTTGATCAAACTACCAAAACTGATTACTTTAAAACGTATATATAAAAGTCAATATTTCTGAATTATTGTAATTTGGAGAATAATTAAATTAAAAAAAGGTACATAAGCATATTCGGATGTTTGAAGAATAAAATTTGAAGTGTATTTTCAGGGTTCGTTAGATAGCTACCCTCGAGATTCAATTTTGCATGAACGCTGTTTACGTTGAGTCTACGAGGGGAAGTGTTGACTTTTTCATTTAAGTATTGAAAATCGATTGAGAGGAAAGAGGAAGGAGAAAACTCACCAAGACTATATCGCCACAGATCCTTAAGAGGCAGATTACCATTCCGACCTCCTAGAAGATAAACGTGCCCTCCGAGAAGGGTTGCACTATGTTTACTTCGAGATGGTGGTGCAGGTCCATTTTCTACACCAGCAGCTGTAACCGAGCTCCACATTGTCATTCTGAAACAAAAAATAATCACATATTAATATCTTTCCTAATAATGCTCCATATTCTGTAAAATATCATTCATAAGTTTAAATATAGAAAAAAATTAAAGTTTATTATACTTATTCAACTATAATTTATCAATTGCAGTGACTTATCCAAATCATAAATCATCGAGAACAGATATTGACAACACACCCCCTATTTTTATCAGCAATCCGAGCCCATCTTGTAATCTTCGAATCAATAACATTATCGAAGAAATGAAATGAGCGTCTAATAGATATAGATGTCTAATGGTCTGATATCCCTTAGATTTGTTACAGTTCTAGGATGAAATCTGCTGACTCTTTCTAACATTTTTCAACTAACGTACCAAAATACCGAAAGTCACGATTCTCAGAAATTAAACCCCAGAAATGAATACAAATCCCTCCTAACAAATCATACAGTCTTGATTAAGTTTTCAAAGTATATTTAATTCAAAGGGAAACTAGGCACTCTTCAGCGATTTGTTTCCTTGACAAACATTATTTCAAAAGTCTTTAAGTATTTTAGATAACAAATTATATCTAATTTTTCCGTTGAAACAGCTTTTTTAGTGCAATTTCAGCTTTAATCTTACACCCTTTGCACGCAAAAAAGAAACGACCTTCAGGATTCAGGATTTTATGACTTTATAAAGCAAGAGACAAATATATTTTACAAATATATTATTAATTACCAAGTATATAAATAATAATAATATTGGAAGTGGATGTGAATGTGAATTCTAAGTCGGTACTCGTTTTCGGTTGATGAAGCAATTTTGCAATTGCAAAGTACTGGAGATCAGGTTCTTGGAAACCTGAATAATGCAATTACCACTTCGCGAAACTTAACTCCAGCCGTCAAACGCACCCTCGCTCACAAAACATACAAATACATTCACAATTTTGTTCCCACGAGGCATTAAAATGCACTTCCTAATAACTCGTTTTACTTTCAGGCCAGGATTCGTTAAAAGCGTTGCTGGTAAAATACATGAGTGTGGGGTGAAAAAAACGGGAAAAATAAAAGGATCCGGAGATATTCACTCATGCTACCGAATACATTAAAACTTCCAAAAATACATTTTTTCAAGTCATTGAAAAAAAATGATACTGATTCGATTTGTTCCCTTGCAATAACATTTCTGTAATTCCTCCATCGCTCCCATGCCAAATGGAAACAAAATTACATTTCTCTCGTAGAAAAATATTTATAAAATCTGTCTAGCATATAATATCACGTAGAAGTTGTAGGTTGCTATATATTGATCGCCGTAAATTCGGTAAGTGGATGTTACGAACAGACTGACTTTAATGTATGGAAATCTTGTGAATCCCTAGCTAAGACGCATAGTTGTTATAATTCTAAAGATAGGGGTAGCTGCGTCTTGCTGAATCGAAGAAAAATATGAAAAGGGACAAAATACATTATATCGCTCTTGGCATCCACTGAAAAATAATCTTACAAGATGAAGGACTCTCGGATGTGTGAAAAGTAACCACAATTGAGGAAAATGTCCAAAATGATTCTCTTTTGTAATAAACGAACAAACTGTTGAAAGCCGAGAGTTTTTAATCTCTTACTGTGACTCTGCGCATCGCTATTCGAAACAATGACTTTAGTCACTCAATTGTAGTGGTAAGAACTTTCATCATTCACACTTAATGCCTTTTTAATTAAATGTCATCCGTCGTCTGACTCAATGTTTAATAACTGGAATTTCCATTCACAATTAACCCAATATTTAATCCAATTCTTTAAGACTTTTTAATTGAAAATCATAGTGCAACTGATAGTAATTAATCTTACCAAGTTCATAAAAAAATGTTAACAATCCAAAAATTGAATTTCCACACATTTATAAACACAACACGCGTTTAGACTCAGGATCTTATATGAATTGATACAACACACTAACATATTGTGTCATACTTTCACAGACTCATATGACATCTAACATAGGCATTCTAACAACATAGATCCAATGATGATCAAAATGAGACTGAGGGTTCAGAGAACATTTGTTATCATATGTTCGAAATGTCCTAGTAAAATCTACAAACACTTCCTTATCTATTCATTGCCTTGAAACCTAAAGATATAAAGTCACAGTTACGTATGCGAATTATGATAACATTGATGAGTTAATTCTGTTTTTATTTATAGAATAATATTTCGGACAAGTCTTATTATTTATTACTTTTGTTTCTAACAAAGTAAACTGCAGACAAAATCATTTTTTGACATAACGGCACCAAACAGTTTTTTCAGCATGAAACGTTGAATAAATTTTCAAGGTACAAGATGAGAAACTTATTAAAGTCTTTTCAGAGATAATAGTCCTTCAAAGTGTGTGGCGTACGTGCTTCACATTATATCGATGGCTTCTAAGGTCTATGACCACTGAAGTTTGTAGTTATTCTTCAAGAGTATCAACGATGTATCAATGCGGTCTAGAAATTATGAAACAAAAAAAGAAAACGAAAGAAGTGTGAACCTTTCACGTTAAGTTTTTTTTTTAAAAAAGAGAATCGGAATCATTATTATAAAGAGAAAAAACTGCATGTAAAGAACACTCATTCATCATGAGCTCTAATTATAGAGCAATAAGTTTCCTTTTCTCTAGAGAAGCAGGAAACATTAATTAAAAGATTGTGAGACAAGTGTTTTATTATTTCTGACCCTTCCGAGTTGAACCAAATTATTGGCTTGCGGGATCTTGACCTCTTCTTCTCAGCAATTAATCCTCAGATGCAATATATTTTCTTTCATTAAAATATGTTACTAAACGGATATTCAAAGTACTATAAATATCTTGACACCCAATTTCCTGAAAAACTGACTATTGTCCATAAAAGTCCTTATTTACAAAAAGATAAATCTGGTAGTAGATGATCCTGCCAGATTGTCCCCGTCATCACTATTGTTGATGAAAGAGGCTAGATTTCTTCTGAATGATAGTTACGGACCCGAAGCACGCAAGATTTCGAGAAATTTGATTGTCTCACAATCTACGATATCACTGTATATAGTAGGATGGCACTCCTTATGCTCCATGTATTTTTTGGCAGGTCACAACACGAATCTTGCGCGCGTTGAAAGCACTTTTCTTCGCCCCTTTAGGAAACTGGAACGTTATCGACCGGGAGCTTTATATTCTTGGGAACAGACCTGCCTCGGGATATCCTCACCATGAAGGTTGCATGGGGCTAGTATTTCATCCCTTAGTCATTTCGGAGGCACCCAGTTACCTAAGGGGATCTCTATCCTTAACTCGAGTCACAAGGGATGCCAACTGAAAAGGGAGTCTCACGTCTTCTTGCATCCATTCCTCTCTTCTCTCTCATTTCTCCTCTCTCCACTTTGCTCCTATACTATCTTCATCCTCTTCTTTCATTTCTTTCCCCAGTTTCTCCCCTCTCGCTCTATACCTTCCAGAAATGACTCTGGATTATACGCAGCGTTGTTCCTTTGCAGTCGACAAGATCGCATTCAACCTCAAGGATTATGCCTTGAATTACGAGAGCTTTCACTATATTCCAAGAATGGGACAAAAACACACAAGGGAGGGTTTAATAAATATAGGATCTGAGATTCGATTCTTGTATTATTAATCCCAAGAAGTTTTTCGAAAAGCATTCAATATCTACTAGCAAAATATCGATAAAACTTCTCACCCCTTATACTTCAGCCCACTTTAAGCATAAGTGCTGTTTGAAGCAGAAATTGGCAAATTAACTGATTTTAGAGACATTCCGAAAGGTCGGGGGATTAACATCATAGAGTGTAATTTTTTTTCCGGAAGATCGATTTAGTTTTCGGGAATGCCATGGAAATCTGCACCCTGCAGTGCGATTTTGTTGGCGACAATTTCATGGGGAAATTGACTGATGTCAATTGTGCGAAATGACAATTCCATAAGTTCTGCATTTTAAGTAGAAATTAGCACTCGAATTTAAACGAGGGTTACAAGCCAGAAGATTTCAAAGAAAAGTTTAAAGCCCTTGAAATAGGATGCATCCGAACTTTTAATTAGTTTGAATGTAAAAATTCCAAGTTTAACATTAAAATTTGTCATAAGGCTCGAAAATTAAGTAACAGAATTTAATTGCACGACTTTAAAGCTTTAAAGATGACCTTGGAAAAGTTTTTTAAAAAATCAGGTTCTCTTCATATGAAAAAAGGTATGATAAAGATTACAGTGATTTTTGAATAACAAATTTTTGAAGCAGCAACATAACATGATTTACCCTGTGACACTCGTCCTTTATGTGAACTACAGGAAGGGATTATAGAGTCTCTTCTAACACCCACTGCACACGCAAGTAACCACTTTTCCTCGCTTGCCATACCCCGGCAACTCTTTTACTTCAAAAAAATGTTCCCTTCTTTTATTTCTCTTCCCACCATATATGTACTTCTCACCATCTAAAAGTTCGTTTCCAAGAGGTTGAAATTACGCACTCAAAAAAGCAGGCTTTCTATTATACTAATTTGTCAAACACTTAACTTTGAAACATTAATGAAACAGACTTTTCAAATTTTTATTTCATATTTTGTTAACAATTGTTGCGAATGACGCAGAGGAGAAATATTCTTTATAATAAATTCTTATAATCTTATATTCATAATATCCGTTAAATGCAGAAAGAATCAACCATTATAATAAATTTCACAGAACGCTTCTCGTAAAACTTTTCAAGCTTTAAAAGGACATACAGGCGAATAAAAGAGTATTCAAGCATAAAATTTTGAGTTAAACTTGAAAGATTTACCCTGAGCAAAACAAAGTTAGTAAACAGATGGGACTGAGAATCAGTGAAACAGTAAAATTCGCGTATTTGCTCGATTTATTCTAACACACATATGTTCTTCACGTAAATGTGACAGTGATCGAGGAGAATGGTGTATAAAAGAAAATTGCTTAAAAAATATGTATTGAAATGTCAGACAATTTCTAGTTTCAAATTGACGGATCTGCCCAAACATTGCTAAGTCATGAAGAGCTGAATTCATATTTTATATCACAAAAAGAGTTTTTATTTACATAAAAATTTTAAATAAACCTAGTCAAATATGTATATATTAAATCTAACACGTGCTATTCTTACGTTAAATATATTATGCAATTTTCTACTGATTCTGAAGAAACTCCACAACTCCTTGAAAAAGTTGTATCATCGCCCTTGGCGTGAGTTTTAAACCAACTAGGTTTCATTTAAGATATTATTATTACTATGAATTAATGTAATATACATCATTTCTGCATTCTACTCTATTAAATAATTTCTCTCCATTTACCAGAGTCCCTCCTGATTTCTTTTATGAAGAAGTACAGTTCCCTTTCCTTAAAGTTAGAGCACCCAATCTTGCGAATAAAGTTCTTAGCAGAATGGTACTTCATGGACCCCATGCTTCGATACATACATACACAGTCCAATTCCTAAGTAAACATGGCGGTATTCCTCATTACATTGGCCCCATCCCATGGGGTATAAGATCAATGGGATGTTCCAATGTATGTACTATTCAGCACGTCAACCAACATAAAACCCAACTTTATATTCACTCTTATGGAAAACTCATTGTTTGTTCAACACAAAAATTGAGATTTTAAATTTATGTGTTTGTGTAGACTTAATATGTAGACGGTATAATAAACTATCATTCAAATACCTCCTGGACGATGAAGAGCATAAAATGCTGCAAGTATAAAGCTCTTCGCGTGACATAGGTAAATTACCTCTAATTGCAGCTTTATTTTTTCATCGGTCATTTTTCCAGTAAAAGAGATTTGAAAAGTGCTCAGATACTATCAATTTAAAGTCAGTAGCATTTCTCCAAAGTGTCATCGACCTCGATAAAAATAGAATATGTTCAATTAATTAATAGAGAGGATATAACCGTTAAATCATTTGTATTTCAGCAACGTCTTGTCTGACTAAACACGGGTTTTTACTGTTCTCGTTTATTCCTTCGCAACCATTAACGCTCTTTAAAACAAAATTATATCCAACTTCTGATTGTAATTGAAAATTTTAATCAAACCCTCCAACTGGGTTAGCTCTCCTAAATTTAGAAACCATCAAATCTATCACAAGTTCAGTACTTTTCTTTACGATCAAAGAGAAATAAAAAGGGAATTTCATCGTCTGCGAGGTGAAAGTAAGAGTTATTGGTATTTTGTCTTCAATGTTTATCTTTTTCAAATGAGAAATTATTTCTTTTTTTAAACTTTGAAATAGTTTTCTATGTTGGAAAAAATTGAAATTTGATTTGAGGAAATCTCAAAATTGAACCATCTAAGCCGCGCGCGTAGAAATCTAAGTCTTAGAAATGTGTACATTGCACTTTTATAGCCCAGTGTTTGAGTCATTCTACCTATCGATTGTCGGTCTCTCGTCTAAGGTCTCATTGAATAAAGATAGGACCCAGCAAAGCAAAACTGGTACTAATTTTAATGTCGGATAGTCATTCTTAATTGGCTTACCTTAGTTCGGTAAACCTTCTATCTTGTTAGTTAGCTGGAGCTCGTGACCCACATGCAAACGACGATTAATTGCGACGGATTTACTTGATGTTCAACAGTCAATCCAAAATTTTCAATCCAGAGTTCATATCAGTTCATCATTCAATCATATGCTTAGTATTTAATAATACTGATAACACTATAAATGACTACAAATCACTGTGCACCAACACCAAAACTCTTCCCTAATTAAATGCAGTCTTGTACTCTTGTATACTTCTTTTGCTTAATTCAGCAGAAGGAAAACAGTAGAAGGAGGGATAGTTGCTTTTTGAAAGATCACAAATGACGTTCCTATATGTAATGCATATACGCCAATGTTTACGCTTGGTATAGTGAATGAAATGTTGGATGATGAGTCTTGCAGAGAAATGGGATGGATTTGGAATTCAAATAAGTACCTCTCTTCTTTCGCTCTACCTACATGCAATAAACAAAAGCAGTTTCTTCCTCCTCAAATTCACTGCGGTTTACTTTACGATACCAAAAACCGTCTACTATAACACCATCATACTTAAAATTAAAAACTTTACTTTTTTGTATCCTCGCTCATGTTTATTTAGACGTGTATTTTCACTAATTTTTACCAACTCTTGGTGTTGCGCGAGATAAGGAACAATCCGAGAGATATGTGACTGCACTGTTAATTGGGATGCTGCGCTTTTTTGCATGAATGATGAATGACGAAGGATGATAGACAATGAGTTCATTCATGCTTTTGGCGCATCCGAGACACATTGAAAAATTGAAGCGTTCTTTTGTGAGGCGACGGCAAAAGATTGTGTGGAGGAAACCAGCGTTAGAACGATACTATTTGTTCGTTGGTTCAGAACTGCGTCCGGGTCGAGCACCTACCTCGTCGTCGCCGACATCGGGGACTCGACGCAGGCGCCTCCAGACCACCCCTGAAACACACAAACCACCCCCTAGCATCCCCTCGCCAAGGGGACTGTAGTGTGAAACTCCGGAGGATATATATATGACCCGGCTAAGAGAGGCAGTTGCATTCTTTTCTCTTAAACTTACAAGTCGCGTTTTTTCTTGCAAAAGGACCATTTTTTTCACGACAAAGAGTGTACGTCATGTTTAAAGCAAATTTCAGGAAGTCATAACCTAGAATTTTTACTTTTTTTCGTGCTATTTAGAAACAGTGATAATGACATAATGTTTCAGAGAGAATATTTCATCTTTCGCTCTCGCAGGGTTTTAATAACATTTTGAGAAAAATTGAGAAAGAATATAGAAAGAAAAAAAAGTTAGAAGTTGTTTATATTGTACAATCACATATAGTAAAATAATATCTACTGACTGACGTAAGTTGTGATAAAACGCTATCAGGACGATTACCTTCTTTACCTTGACTATTATAGCATGTACATAAAATGTATATAGCAAAGTATACTAATAGTATCCACAATTAATTTTAAGATATATATATTAAAAGTTGAAAATTCCCTCTCAACGCCTTAATTGTTGCATTTAACTGTCAGTTATGTTGAATCCGCCCCTTTAAAGTTTAAATCCTTTACCGGTTCCACTAATCCCCACAGCATTCGCTGATTTGCAAAAAGCACGTGCTTTCTAGATCCGTTGAATTTCCGAGTCGGATGACGGATCAACTCGAACATCGAAGCATCGAAGTATGTACAATTGTACAGCACATATACAAAGTTCCTCTCTCATCCGTGGACCGTGCATGGTCCAGCTTCCAAAAACGCATGCGTGGGCGTCGGTTGCTCCAGCAACGGGATGCAAGCCGCGTGCGTGTGAATACGTATTGATTACTCTCCCTCTTAATGATATCTCTCTCTTTCTGTATCTTCAGTTGAGGATATAGTGAAGATTCTTCACTATATCGACTATATCCTCAACGTTACCGCTTACCGGCACATTTTATCCCGGTTGAAAATCTCCCCGTTTTGGTCGCACGTGCCAACCAACCACGGAGCTCTTTTTAAATTAGCTTCCTGATCAGCCACGCACATTATCTCCAGCATGGAAACACAAATGAATTCTCATTTTAGATGGAAAATACCAGAGTGAAAATGCTATAAACCCTGTTGGAAAAAAAAAGATAGAAAAGGATAGAAATTTTTTGATAGAAAAGTGATACAGATTTTCCATTCCTCTCATATACACACTTTGCATCCATCAAACGCTATCTTTTTCTATCTCTTTGTGTGTATCCGT
>JAUESI010000009.1:572204-613956 GCA_032275145.1 Synergus laeviventris | reverse complement strand
GATAGAAAAGGATTTTGAAATGATTATACATGGATAGATATGGATAGAAGGGTATATAGATTGAAAAGGATAAGTGTGGTATCAGATTATAAAAGGATAAACATGGATATAAGACAGTTGGAATTTAAAAAGATAGGTGCATCAGTAGATTTCAAAAGAGAAAGAAAAAGATTGTTGTGGATACTAAATTATTGGCGAATATAAACGAAAGATACAGAAAGATAGAAAGACTGAGATTTAAAACGAAAGAGGCTATTGTAGATTTAAAGAGAGATAGAAATAGATTGGAGTGGATAGGGAAGGATATATTTGGATACATTTTTCCTTTCTATTTCAACTCTGAAAATTGAAAAAGATTCAAATAGGTAGCCTTCCATCTTTTTACTTTCAAGAAGGAAATATCGCATTCTTTAAGTCGAGGGAAAGAATCAAATTTTGCAGACCACGTCACAAGTTCTTCTCTCTTGATCCAAATGATGGTGAAGATTTTAATAGAGAAAACTTCATAGAGAGAGAGAGAGAGCTTATACCATTTTAATATATACTATACTATGCAGAACAATTTTATGAAGAATTTAACAACAGCGCTCTCTAATTCGTTTAAAATCCTACTTCCTATACCCCCCCCCCACACACAAAAATGCTTAATTTTCATGGCCTTTTGTCTACAAAAATGTTACTAATCCCATTGTTCCCAACTTTTAGGCCAACTTTAATATAATTTCTAGGCGGAACAGATAGTTACGTATATTTTGTAATAGAGTCTTTTGTTATGGAATCGATGGTGTCACGAATGAAGCAATTGGCATATTTTTCCTTTCAACTTCCGCCAAATTAAATTTTCCCACCTTGTAAAGATTATTTCAATCATATTATAAACATTTTATTTTACAATGTTGAATAATTTTTTATTACCATTTTAAGAGAATAGAATCATACAGGGTAAAGTCTGGATTTTTCTTTACAGTTTCGGGGGTGCTAGAAATCAAATAATAACGAGTTCACTGAACTATATCGTCATAACACATAATCTTAACTATACACTACAGAGAGTGTATCAAGAATCATAAATTTTGAAAATCCTCTCTGTCTAGAAAAAAAATAATTAAAATTGCTGGACTCAACTATAACAAAGGTTATTGTGTTTGCGACAGAGAAGTGAAAATCAGATTAAAATTACTCGAGATATGCACGAAACTGACACTCTATCCGGAAATAAGGTTCCATGCTCCTGAGAAGAGTTTTCCTAATAATTAAATTCGAAAGCCAAATTAGTAGGAAGTCCTGTTCCCGCGTGGCATTTAGAAGATACCTTATTATTAATTAAAGTCTTTTCTTATTATATTCTCTAAAAAAAACCGTTTCAGGATTGCACGTTTCATTTAAAATTAAATTAATTGGTTTTTTATATCCGCTTGCATATTATTCAATAATCACTGTGATTTAATTATTCTGATGTTGAAATATCTGCGTGTGAATCACAGTGTCAATAAAACCGATGATTGCAAGTGCGGATTATCTTATAGCGTCCCAAATAAAAATACAATACAAGGGCCAATTTTTATTGTATATACCGTGACGATGAAAGCATGCGTGGTTTATTTGTGACACTTTTGTTTTCACCTAGGTTCGTCATTTTGTCATACATGACGAACTCAGGGACGCACTTTTTTGTTTTGGACAATTTTAAACAAATTATAATGAAATAATTGCCATGCAAATATTTTACGACTTAAAATCGTTTCTCTGAAACTCATGCGTGATGATTATTTTAAACAATATAGTAATTTTCAATGCTTCCCATGTTCTCAAAAATTTTATATTCTTTTTTCATAATATTACTATAATTAATATTATAAGAAGAAATATGCATATAAGAACGATAATATTGGGTTCTTATTTAACGTTTTACTCCAAGCGCAACTTAATGCAGCAATTTTTATGTTCCGTTTGAATCCACTAAATTTACTTTGAAGATTGGCTAAGAAGGTACGTGCTTCCTATTGTTATTCTACAATTAACAATGCGTCCCTGTAACGTTTATGTGCCAGGCCTTCATGTGTGACAGCATGTATAAAGAGTGAAACTGCAAATTAGAGAGACCATAAATTTCATCTTCGTTGGTTGTAACATTAGATTTTTGTATTTTATAAAAAATCGAAAGTATTTAAAAGTGCTTATAAAAATTAAAGTTATTAAAAGTTAAACTTTTTAATTAATATCGGTACAAGTGTTTTATTAACAAAATTAATTAAATATAACTTTAATTTCAAATGCCCGGATAAAAATAAGAAGCAGCAATTTTTTAAAATGAACCAAAAGTGTTTAATTTCGATATTGATCGTTTCGATCTGTGCAGCGTGTGATGCCTGGTCCCAGGAGGAAAAATTGAATTCTAACACTCATTCGTCTACTGTCATCGAAGATAGAATTTCAGTTCGAGACACAGATCAAGTTAAGGTGACTGCAAAACCTCTTCAGATCAGGGTGGATGAAGAACCAGAAAGTGATGCTAAAACCCAGAAAAAAACGAGAACTGCTACTATCCAGCCTGTTGATACTAAAGATATGTTGCAAAATATTTTAATATTTAATAATTCGTCACAATTTACACACAGGAACCCGTGAGATAATTTTTAAGTTTTCTGAGCAATAACAAACGAAACGCAGCCGAATATTTTCTGCGTAGTCACATATTGATAATATACTTCTGTATAGGCCTATATCACTCTTTTAATTACGAAGAATTATCCTTCTTAATTAAATGAAATTTTCATGAAGCTTTTTACTTGCAAGTCCCGGTTGCTGTGGTCAAAAGCTAACAAATGTTTCGTCGAGATTAGAAGCTGATGTCTGGAAAACCAGTTCAGATAATGAACGTGATAAGAAGCTGCGATTTGGACATTATCATGATGAAGGGTAAGACTATTATTATTGTTCAATGACTCAACGTTAATCAATTATTATTATTTACTATATATCGAAACTGTTATTATTCTCGAAAATTATTTCTAAATATGGTATATACTACACCATATACCTACAAATTTTTTGTAATCCATGGAATTCATTGAATTTTCGGTCTCGAAAAACCTTCAGATGAATTATTTTTTATGGCAGAAGGTACGGATGGCAGAGTTCTAGTAGTTACCCTTCTGGACCCGGAGATAATAGCGGAAAGTACGGGAATTACGAAAGACCTTACAGCGGAAGTCAAACCACTTCAGATAGGTAATTAACTATATATACAAAAGTTTGTCCTCATGAAACTAAATTCATAGAAGTAAATAAATTACAGATACCAGCGACCTTCTTACAATAGCGAGAGTACCAGCCAAGAAGGCGAGAAAGCCAATTTGATGTTTGGTTCTGGTGCTGGTGGACCTGGAATAGGCAACAAGTTTAGTGGATTGGGCTCGGGATTCAGTCTTTTTAGTAAATTTGGTGGATTTGGGAATAAATTTGGTGGAGGAGGATCAGGTAACAAGTTCGGTGGATATGGTAACAAATTCGGTGGTGTGGGCGATAAATACGGAGGAGTTAATTATGGGGAGGGCGAATATGGAAGGCCTGGATATTATGGCGGATCTTCTGGTGGTTATGGGGATGGTCATGAACTTGGTGGTCAAGAATCTGGATTTGGAGATGGATCGATGCCTGCGCCTAATCATCTAGCCACACAACAGGTACATTTACACCATGTAGACTCTTTTGATCTTGTAGTTTCGCGATATATGTTCTGTTTAATTTTTTTCTGATTAAATTGTAGGTACATTATAAAAAGACGTGAGCTTTAATTTTTTCAGGCTGTGGCTTTGAAAGCTTTAGCGGGAGTTGCCCTGATTGGGGCAGCAGCCGCTTTAGCCACGAATCCCGTTCTTTTGCCCATAGGCGTTCTTTCTGGTAGAAGAAAAAGAGATATTGAAGATCATGTGAATAAAGAAAGCACTGATTTTTCTCTCAAAGTATTGAAGAATTACGTATCAAAGGTATAAAAGTACCTTTAAAAATATATAATAATAGCATATATACTAGATAAAAATTGAATTCTTTGCTTTTATTGTTACTTTGTAATATGTATAATTAGATTCCTGGCGAAAATATTGGAAAGGAATTTTCAATTACTCCACAATGTGTTGCTAGACTTGCTTGCGAAGTGCAAAAAGATTATATCACTGATTTAAAAAAGCGCAAAGACATCTTAAATAAAGCAGACAAAAGCACTTTCCATAGTTTGGAACGATGGTTCATGAATCTGTACGTATAATTACTGATATTATTTCAATATCCACAAAATTAACATTCCCCTATAAATTTTTCGTATATATTTTTTGTTTTGTTTTTAGTATACAGAAAAACATCCTTGATGCTGACTACGTAGATGGAGGTGTGAAAAAGTTGATTAAACTGGCCACCGTGGTTGGTGCAGAAGGGCAGAATTGTGCAGTATTTATATGTAGTCTTTTAGAAACATAGAATTCATGTAACAAAGAAAAAGTGTTTTATATTTTGTTACTTGTCATTTTTTCTTTTATAAATGTGCATATTTAATTAAGATGCTTATTGTGCATGAAATAAATATGCATATTGCAATTTAATCTTTTTAAACTCTCGCATTTAATGAAACACTATACAATTTTTTAAAGTTTATTTCATTTGTATTAATTTGTATTATTTCATTCATTTGTATACTCTAAAAAAATATTATTCTAGCAGTAACTTTTGAATTGCAATAATTTTCAGAAAATAATATTTATAGTCTACAAAAAGACAATCTAATAATGTTAGAAATAAACATGTTTATATATTTTGTAAGAAAATATATTCGATCTACTTTGCGCGAATTTAAAAATCGTTATTTAAATAGCTTAAAAATATATGAGTCTTTGGCGCAAGCACAACCAACATTTTCCATTGGCGCGCTTATTTGAAATTTGCAAAAATATTATTTGATATTGTTTAAATAATTGCTGTCATTGAGATATTTAATAAAATAACTCTGAATTTTCCTGTAGAATGGTATTTAGAATAATTATATTTTTAACTAATAAATATTTTAAAAAAAGAGATACAATCGAATCACTTATATTATGAAAAAATATGTTTTCATATAAGATGATTATTTATTTACATTAGTTGCATTTTTTAAATTAGGAAAACATTTAAAAATAAAAGAACGTTTATTTGAAAATTAAAAAATGTTTAAGGTGACGTGTCCCAAGCTAAATGAACAACAACGTGGCATATTCGCACGATAAAAAAACATTATATAACAAAGCAGGTAAGTACACATGCGCACAGAAATAATCAACCAATCAAACTATACATTTGAGTGGCATCAGATGATAAATGCGCGAACTTGACAGAAATTCGACTTCAAATAAGCGCAGTGGACAAACCTCCCGATATAAGCAGAATATAAGCAACTGCATGTTTGTTGTCAACGTGTTCCTGGCTCCTGTCATTGCTTTGGAGTTTGGCTGCACGATTAATCGCACTGATCGTATAACAGTTCTGCTGTGGTTCCTTCGAAAAATATTTTGACAGCTTGACTTTTTTTCGCCATAGTACATACATTTTTTTGAGGATGAAAAAAATATTGTGTAGTTCGTGTTCAATTTAGATAAATTTACCGTATAATGTGGATTCCAGATACAGCCTTACAAAGAGGTTAAAAAACCAAGTTCACTGCACGCTTGGCTGTGATGAATTCATTTTTATTTTAAATAATGCATGAACACGTTTCATGAATAATGTCTACGTTTTTGGTAGTGATGTGCAATGAACTTCAATTGTTTTTTCAAGCTAATACTTGTGCATGTTCTCAAACCGTATGGAAGTATTCGCAACCTAACCTGTTTTAGATTTTGGAGAAGAGAATTTTGTTTATAAAATAGAATTGTGTAACCTGAATTTTCAGGGTGTAATTTTAGAATTTTTCAAACACTGTTCAGCAGTAGTTTATTTTATTTTTAGTTAGGATTTTTCAAGTCAGAAGAACACAATGAAAAGAAGAATGGAAAAAGAAAACAGGCTCGAAGATGGTTCCGGCGAAGTTGTCGAGAACCACGAGCATGGGGACATACGTGGTGATGAAAGAAGTATTGTTATTCTTTTTTTTTTGTATCTTTTACAAGGAATACCGCTTGGCTTGAGCGCTGCTATTCCTATGCTGCTTCAAAATAGAAGTGTTTCCTATCGACAACAGGTAAGAATCACTAATTATTCTTTCATTTTCAAATTCATTGTTTCCTTAATCGATTCCTGATTTTAAAACCACATAGTTATGACTATTAATTTTTTAGCACACAAATTAACACGAAATACAATTTTTAACCAGTCAACATTGATATTAATAATCCTCTGACCCTTATTGATTTTGATGAGTAGGACCTATGAGTCCTAAGTTTTAAAAGTTTTAATTATTGCAGAGGTGTAAAGTATTGGGTATTACTTTGACAATCATTCATCCTATAAAACAGTTTATTTTTAAACCTTTATTCTTCAAGGAATTAAGAAACGCTAAATGCAAATTAATTTCACTTTAAACTACTTTTTTTTAATGAATGCATTTTCCTATTTCTAATTAGATTTATTCATTCCGTTGAAATTTGTTAAGCATTCTTTTAAAATTTGAAATGAAGCTTTGTTCTGAGATTAGTTATAACTTCGCTAAAAGTTTGTTAACGTAAGGAATGAATCTATTTAGAAATATAAAACGGGTTTGGTTAAGTATGTAATATAGAAAACCGGTCTTAAATGTCACATTTGCATTCAAAATTATGAATAGAAGTAAAATTTGTCCTCAAAATAGATTTTTATTTACATATACGTACAGTTCAGCAAAAAAAAAATACATTCATCTTTCAAGCACTTATCGAGGCACTTTTCATCTCATCGAAAATTATACTATACATCCAAGACTTTAATTTGATTTAATTTTTCTATAATTAACTACTGCAATTTTTTACAGGCAGAGTTTAGTTTAGTGAACTGGCCTTTTTCACTGAAGCTTCTATGGGCACCAATAGTAGACTCTATGTACTTGCGCCAATTCGGTCGCAGGAAAACATGGTTAGTTCCAATCCAGTATTTAATGGGACTATTTATGCTATATCTTTCTGGACATATAGACAGATGGATGGGAAACGAAAACGAAAGTCTGAATATTGAACTCCTAACAACTTTATTTTTTTTGTTAAATGTCCTTGCCGCGACTCAAGATATAGTCGTCGACGGCTGGGCACTAACAATGCTAAAAAGGTTTGCAGAATCTTTAAATTACGTATTTCCACTTGAATTAAAGTATCATTTCACATTTAATTTTTGTTTATTTCGTTCTTAAAATTACAGATGCAATGTCGGATATGCTTCAACGTGTAATAGTGTCGGTCAGACTGCGGGTTATTTTCTTGGCTACGTTCTCTTTATGGCTTTAGAGTCAGCTAAGTTCTGCAATGACTATCTAAGATCTGAACCTTCAGATAAAGGGCTTCTCACACTGCCAGGTAAAATAATTCCGAATCAAAATAAAATATTAATATCCGATTTGGACATTCAATTAGAAAAAGGTGTCAATATTAAGTAACACTTTATGAATTTTCCTTTTAGGATTTTTATCCTTTTGGGGATGGACATTTATTGTCACGACAACCCTAATTGCCTTATTAAAACATGAGAATACAAGGCAAAACACTAAAGATCTGCAAGTAGACATGAATATCAAACACGCTTACAAAACGCTTTGGATGATCATCAAATTACCAAGCATGAAGAACATGATCTTGTTTTTACTAACCGCCAAGGTTTGTTTAAAATATTCCAGTAATCAGTGAAATAGTAAATTACATATAAGATAAGATTATGAAATATAAAATCATGTCATTTTCAGATTGGCTTTTCGGCATGCGATGCAGTGACGAGTTTGAAACTCGTAGAGGCTGGAATTCCGAAAGAAAAGTTTGCTATGATAGTCGTTCCTATGATACCTTTACAGATAATTTTGCCAGTGGTAATATCTAAGTATACAGCGGGACCAAAACCGATGAACGTTTACTCGATGGCTATACCCTATAGGTAATGCAAACAATCTATTGGACAAGTTACAGCATTTTGAATATTCTTTAAACAAAATTCATCTCTTTAATATTTGACTCTTTTCAGATTGGCTTTTGGTTTAGTCGCAGGCGCCTTAGTCTGGGTGACTCCCTACATCGTAAGAAACGGGAACGTACCTGGATACTATTTCGTTGGCTTACTTTTGGTGTATTTCTTACACCAGGTAAATCTCTAATTCACATAAAGAATTTTATAAACTAATAATTTAACCTATAACCCGATTTTTGTAAACAATTATTCATTGCAGATCTGCATAAGCAGTATGTTTGTCGCCTCCATGGCTTTTTTTGCAAAAGTCAGTGATCCGGCTGTTGGTGGAACGTACATGACGTTTTTAAACACAATAGCAAACCTGGGAGGCAATTGGCCAACCACGGCAGCTCTTTGGTTTGTAGATGCATTAACTTTTAGGCAATGCAGCAACGATGCTTCCAACGATTGTAGTTCAGTCGACGAAAAAGAGGTAATACTAATATTGTCAATATTTGTAATCTAATTGAAAGTTTAACTTTTAAGTTTTGCAGTTACTAATTATTTTGAATTTTCCTTTTTCAGTTCTGTCTCAAAAACAACGGAACTTGCAATGTAAATTTAGATGGATATTACATAGAAATCATTTTGTGCTTCATCATCGGTTGCTTGTGGTTTAAGTGGGGTAGAAGAAAAATACAGTTTTTACAAGCAAGACCACTCTCAGTTTGGAAAGTCGTTCGTCAAAGGAGTTAACAACCCTCCAAAATGTTTAATTGTCTCTTAATAAGTGAGATCTCATCTTTGTTGTCTATTTCACATTCCATCGTCAATTAATTAAAAACAAGGACTAATTTTGAAATTCAATCTATGATTTTATCTGCTGAAATACCGCACTATTTATTCCGTGGGTTCCCGGCTCATTAGGAAGGAGACAATAATGAACTCGTTCATAATTCCTTAACGAGTCTTAGCACAATTCTAGACTTAAGTCAACAGTGAGCGCATTTTTATTAGTGATTAATTGACTATGTCATCAGTTTGCAAGGGACAAGTATTATATTTTAGGCAATATTAACCATCCACAAAAGTAGGGAAAAATTATTTAAGTAAAAACTGTTGTACGGTTTTGCTTTTGCCAAATCCTCGATGAGTAAATTTTGCATGCTAATTTTTGTTTTGAAAGTATGCAATATTTAAAACTTTACACACACGCTCAGACAGTTTTCATACAAACTGAGATAAACTTTTTGAAAGGCATTGAATGAAGAAATATGTATAATTATAGAACGCAGAGAATGCTGTGATACTTTTTATCGATTTAGCATGACAGCATGAGTCTTGTATCGAAAGTACAATATTTATTCGTCTATCCTGTCTATGGATTCAACACTATAAAAGTAATTTAAAACTCGTATGATTTTTGTTTAAAAAATTTCAATATCAAGGTTGTCGTGAGATTGAAAATGGTAAAAACTCTGAGAACGAATGTGGAAAATATATGTAAAGAAATGTGCTGCTGGTATTTGTGTGTTCTTTATAAATCAAAAAATTAAAAGTTTTTTTGAATGGCAATATATTTGAAACTATGTTTCAAAGAGTCCATATTTTGGGCTTAAAAGATATATCATGTAAATAGGAGTTAATAAAATTTTATGAAATTAAAAACCATTCTTTTTTTTCGAGCTTCCATTTTGCTTCAGACTCAAGAATTTTTTTTTTTTGTTTCCAGAAGGCATATTCCTTTCAAGTAATTCTTCATTTCTGCATAAAGTTTTATTAAAAATATAAAAATCTAAGTCTGATAGTACACTGCATGTAAACATGTTTCTTATTGAAATAAACACATACTACAAAAATAATTTAAAATTAGTCTCTTCTACGTTTATTGAGGTAAATTGTAGGATTTACTTAGAGGAATGAATGGTCGTCTCTTCAGAGGGTTCTTTAAATGTCTGGAGTTCTCTCTCTTGGATTTTCACTTCCCGGTAAAGACTTCGTGGACCGATGGTACTTAAAACCACTGGCAAGAACAGCAAACCGTGCCATAATCCAAAAACTATCACTAAAAGAAATATTTTAAAGAAAGCACGAAATACATAAGCTTTAGAGAAAACGAGTAAAGAAAGTGCCAATAAAGTCGAGCCTGCTCCGTAAGTTACTGCAGCTCCAATGTGTCGAACTGCTAATATCACACGAGATCTTCTATTTAATTTTCCATTGGGTGATTTAGAGGTCAGAAATGCGTGAGCGACGTGGGCTGCATAGTCGACACTTAATCCAACTGCTAATTCTAAACCTAAAAAATATTAGAAATTAGTACTTTAAACTTTCAAGTATTTTAAGTAAACATTTGTAACCAAATAAGAGAAGGCATAAATAATCTACCTATACAAGAAACAATATCTATTGTCAATCCCCAATAAAACATAAATCCACAAACGTCTAAAAGTGTCAGCAAAACGCAGATTAAAATCCAAAAACAAGTTTGAAGTTCAGCGATTAGTAGAGTTGTCATTCCCATAACGCAAACTAAAGCTAGGCAAATGTTTCTCTTGACTTCCTGAGCAATGACCTTGTCAGTAACCCAAGAAGCGAACATTTTACTCCAAACTGTCTTGAATCCGTCAATCTTGACATCAGAAACGATTCTCTTACTCTCGTCCATGGCTGGAATCCATTCGTAAGGAGTCAAAAATTTCATAAAAGAAAAGTCTATACTTGCAATTAGAATCCTCGGAGTGTTTTCCCCACACATTAGATTTCCAGAGAAGCGAAAGTTTCCTTGATACTTTCCTCCTTTTTGACTGAAAAGGAACCTGGAGAGGTAGAAGTGAAACTGTTTTGAATCGACTAGTCTCATTCTCATGTCTGTAAAAAGAAAATTATTTAGTTTACAAAAAATATTTAGTTAAAAGGAATATTTATGCATACCTTTATCGTAATAGTCATTGACGAAGTCTGCGAATTCATGAGGCCAGGAGTTGACGTTCTCTATGTAAGTTTGGTTTCTTAAATCTTCAACGAGATCAAGTATCCTCGGGAAGTTGGAAGGAATATCAACTTCGGATAAGAAGACATAAGCGGGTTGTCCTCGTTCAGGGAATTCTTTGTTACGAACATTTAAATAATCGCTGAGATAAGTGTCTTTCGGTAGAAACCATACCGGATCAAACCACTGTTCTAAATGAGAAGATCCTAGACCACCGAAACTCGCCATAGCTATTGTGATAGCAAGAATAATTATTTTTCCAGGTAGAGTCAAAATTACTTTAGAATAGATTCTATCTATGAATTTCCAGGATATTGAATTTTTTGAGCCCATCTCAGGAGGTTGATAATTTGCATGCACGATGCAGGGAATTGCACCGTTTCTTTTTTCTTCTATTCTTCTAGCATCTATCATAAAGAACGCCACAAAAATTGACACTTGAAGCAGAAAAGTTACGAGGACTCCAACTGCTGCGTAAATGCAGAATGATTTCAAGCAAGGTAGAATCTAGAAACATTAATTCTTAAAACACAATTTTTTTTTAAATCTACATATTAGATTTGCAATTAACACGCTTACAGTGGATGTACCAATGATGAAAGCAACAACATCGGTAAGAGAAGTGATGCATATAGCAGATCCTGCATGGCTCAACATTAAAGCGACCCTTTCTTGCAAAGGTTTGAGTCGATTTGTTTTTTCAGAGAACACTTGTTCCCAGGAAGCAGCCATCACAAAAGTGTCGTCGACTCCAAGGCCCATCAACATAAATGGTAAAGAACTATGGACAGGACCATAGGGAACACCAAAAAGAGAGCAGATGCCTATCGCAGCTATGAAAGCAGCCCCGATGCAAAATAGAGCAATTACAGAAAGACAAAACTGAAAAGAGGATATAATGATTAAATAAAAATCTTGAAAATAAATATTATTCAAAAATAAAAATCACTTACTCGCCACTCGACCCAATTAAAGTTGGAAAGTACCATCTGAAGATAAAAGAACATCAAAATAATCCCTATAGTTAATTTGTCTACATCTTGAAACATCGTTGAGGCACTTATGTCCCCGAAACTTCTTCCAGCTTCATACCAGAGATTAAAGGTGTGGTTATCGATTTTTCGAGACTTCAGCGTTTCCCTACTTTGCTCCATGCCTCTCAGAAAAGCCAATTCCCAAATCAAAACTTCTTTTGTTGCCTGTGAGACAAACAAAGATATGTCCTTCAAATCGGTAAAAATGGATCAAGGATCATCAGTAGAAACAAACTCACCTTACCCAGTCGGCTGTTCCAGCATCATTGCCCATTTCCTCCATGTTGATATTCGAAAAATTTACGTGAACCATGAATTCCGTTTTCACAGCACGTGCAGAAATTATCCTTCCTGATTCATCCCTCATTATTCCTCCTAGAAGTTGAGTGTAATTCATAGGGTGTCCGAATGTAGGACTTACCAGAGTGGAGTTCAGTTTTCTAATAATATCTTCTTTCGTTTGCGTTCTAATTAAATTAGAATCAAACTCCCAAATATCGAGGATGCTTAAGAAAATGCATCCTTTTTGAAAACTATTATAAATCGAGCAGTAGGTTTTTGAAGAAGCATGGACACTCGGTTCAAAGGCAGTTTTGTTCATTCGAGCTGCAGGTTCCTCGTCGAAAAAGTCATCCTCTAGGTTTCCAATGTTTCTTTTTTCTCTAATGTTGACTTTTGTGATGATTGGAACTCTGGAAATTAAGAAAGAAATGTGATATTTGTGTAATATAATCAACAATAAATGTATAAAGAATAAAAGTTGAAGATTCTCTACTTGAAGCAGACATCTGTCCAAGCGACTTTAAGATCATCTTCACTTTGGGCAGCTATGATGCGTTTTGTTATTTCATTTAGCTGAAATTGAAAATCGTTCTAAATATAAGAGAAATCCAATTTTGAAAATTAGAAAAGAAAGTTTCTCATAATAAATACCTCGTAAAGAGCTTCGGCAGTTAGTACATCATCTCCAGTCAATATAATTGTTTCCAAACGTTGTGCTTCTCCAAACTGAGAAATGAGCCATTCTGTATCTCGAAGAAAATCTGAATCTGGTGGAACCCATAATTTTAAAGGGTTCTTTTCCTGTCTGAATCGACAAAGACCCGTGACACAAATCGCAATTACTATTAGAGAACCTATTATCCATCTTTTTGGATGTCGAGTGATTTTTAGACCGAGGCTGTAAATAAGAACTTTATAAAGTAAGAGTTCAAGCATGTTAAAAATTAAAAAAAAAATATATCTTACTGATAGAAAAAATGATCAACCACTTGTGAAATTCGTTCTGGTATTAATTGCAAGTAATCTCCAATAGATTTCTTATGAGTAATCTCTTCCATTTCCATCTTTTCATGGAGAAATAAAATTCAAGAAGGGAAATTGAAAATTGCAGAGAAGCCAAATTAGGACCTCTTTTCAGACCTGAAATTGCGAAATGTATTGGATTAAACTATTTTCGAGAAATATTATTAAAAATAATAACTAATATAATTCACGTACTATTTATTTAATTCAGATTTTAATAATAAATTATACTAATTTTTCCAAAGAGTATCAAGGAACAAAGTGTTATTTTATGCATCTATCTAGAATTTTAAGGTTATAATAATATAAGGTTACATTTTATATGAATGCACCTAATTCTTTACAGGTTTTTAGTTTTTGCATATATGAATTTTATAGGCAAGCTAAATTTTAATGCACTTTTCAACACTTTTCCGTATAATATAATTATAAAAAATAACTTTTTCAGATAAGATTATATAATATCCGCAAATTCTTTATATGTTAGGAAATAATTTAACTGGTTTGTTGATATCTTTTCCTAATTAATAATGTCACAAAGAATTTCAATTCAGTTGTTTTATACACTAGCAAATTGTAACTCGACTTGTATCATAATAAATCGATGTCAGTACCTGCGAAAGTTTGATGTATTTTTATTGATCATTTTTAACTCCAGAATGTGGATTACAATTATGGAAACTGTTTTATCAATAAATGAATCAAATATAAATTTATATTTTGCACAAAAGAAACAATTTTCGATTGCTTTAATTAATTCTGTAAATTATAGGATAGTATATTGAGTTATATTATGCCGAGAATATTTAATTTAAACTTATATATAGATTCGTATTTGAGTATGCCTAAATGCGATCGGTTTTAATCGTTTTAATTAAGTTGTTAAATATATTAACCGGAGGTCAATAATCGGACTTGAATGATTAAGAATCGTCGGATACAAATTATCAGAATATCAGATACAACTACAATCATACAATTCAGTTCGAGTGTCCCCGAGATATCATTTGACATGCGCATAGACAGACACAGACACACACACACAACTAATTAACAATTACATATACCTAAACATTAAGATTTTTGATTGATCAATAAGCAAATAAAAATTAATCAAGAGACAATTTTAATATCAGAAGCGAAGATATTTCTGTTTATCACATTTTTAACTAATTTTCCAATATAATTCTCACTCTATTTAATGCAGAAAATGTTTTTGCGAACGACTCATCCTTTTGCTAGCTATTTTAAAATAAATTAACTCTTATAGTCATAGGAAATATTAAAGGTCTAAGTTCATCTGATTGCTTTCAAGAATTAAAAACTTCAAGCACGACTGCACGACACGACTCCACCTTCAGACAGAGATGTGAATAAACTGAAGAATGATAATGCATAAGGCGTTCAACCAACTTCCAATTTTATTTAGCACAATCTGTTCAGCGTAGCGCAGGCGAAAGCCGAATTAAAGGCGGGCGGGGATTATATATAACTCTTCTCTTCCACATTTATTAATAATTCTATTATTATTAATCATTATATTATTATTAATAATTTATTAATCATTCTTTCAATTATTCAGCACGAAAACACATGTATTTGCTTCCGTCGGCTGATATCTTATGCTGATTATATAGCTCGAACTAAAATGCTTAACATGCATCTAACTACGGTGATAAGTAACTAGGAAGCAACAAGCCTTCTAAAACTTCAACAAGAAAAACAAACTTATATCGGAATTAAAAAATAAATCGCGAACTAATTAATAAAAAAAAATTCATATCAATAAGAATAATTATACATATTTCTCTCTCTCAAGCAAATAATTAAATTTAAATTAAATTCTCTATCGAGATTGTTGAAAAAACCAAATTTAAGAAATTTACTAAAGTGAAGAACATCTCTCATATTATAATACGAAAATACATCAAATTTATTTAGAAAGGACGCGTGTACAAAAAAATACGTCTGTGATAACAGCTTATTATATACACTGCATATTGTCAATTGAGAAAAACTCATCTCTTTACAGATCTCTGAGAGTATTATATCAGTATTAAAAAATAGTCTAAAAACTTTAATACCTAATTCTTTTTTTAAGGAAGATATTGCCCAAAGGCTATCTTATGAAATCGAAGTCATCGTATCTTTTTCTCCAGAGATCTTTTAAATATAAACCAACTGCTGGAGTTTCCAGCATCGCCTCGACAATATCTTTAAATCCAAGTTGACTTGCCACGACGTATTTACATTCCGAGTCGTTCAGCTGAGCCAGCAACATTCGCATATTCAACATCATTGACTTGGTGATATGATTTTCAAGACGTAGTCTGAATCAGAAATTAAATTATTTCTAGCTTCATTTTTATACTGATCTAATAAATATTAATAACCTTGCATACCTTCTCACACAGTCACGAACAATGGATGTAGTAAGTCTATTAGACGAGACGAATTCTTTCAAATATTTAGATTCTCCGTTTACAAGACAATGAGTATAAACAGCATTTGCCCAATCCACGTGATGATTATATGCTCGAGCAAGAATTAGTGCCTGAGGATAGCTCAAAAAATGGCAGATTGCTTTGTCCATTTCCTCTTTATTTAAATTAAGAATACAGAAAAATTGCTGAGTCTGTTGCACGTCACCGAGTAAGGAAATTTGCAGAGCTACCAATTCAGCCTGGTGTGAACAACGATTGGCCAAGTTTAATTTATTGTCCTAAAAAAATAGAAAATGGTTAATACATAAAAACATTATAAAACTAACACATACTTGTAATAAAGAATTAATAATTACTTGTAAAAAATACTGCGTTGCATGAGTGAAATTAGCGATAGCCAATTGTAGTCGCTTTTCCGTGATTTCATTTTTCATCAAGCGAACGTCAACTTGACATTTTTCCTTTTTTGCCTCTACAACTAATTCATTAATAATTTCTCGTGCTTCGTTTTCCCATGTCAAGGCAATTTCATAATATAATCGAAAATGGAGTGCAATAATATTCAACAGTTCTTTATTCTCCGGACAATGACGCTTCACAAAATCAAGAAGAGCCATTCGCAAACCAGGAACTTTGTCCAATCCCTTTCCTAATAAAAATTCAAATTGATCGTGTTCCTTTAGTATTTTAAAAATATAACTCATTTCTGTGAAGCGACCAACGCCTGTTACGAGACGAACCTACAAAAAATATTGATTTAATTTTGTTTTGTGATAGATTAAAAAACTATTCTTTAAAAATTATTTGAGAAAACTTACGAGTAAACTCCAGAGTTTCAAATTTTGCAAAGCATTTGCCAATTGCTGGCACTTTCTTAAAACAGAAGCTATACCTTCCATATTACAAGAAGTTGTAAAACAATCGTGAGATCTTATCAGCAATTCAACTGCGATCTTGAGGGTGATCACTGTCAATATAGTTAATTTATGAAATAAAGATATTAACAATGAAAAATCATTGATACGAGAGAATAAGTTTGATTTTATTAATACCATTTCGCTTTTCTCCGTTTGAATGTCCTAATAATTTAGTAGCAATATCAAGTAATTTCAATCCTAAAATTGAAGTATCTTTGGATAATTCTATCACAGAATGAAGACTAATATCTAGAGGATAACTCCATATAGTTGAATCGTTATTTCCATCTGCGAAAGTTCATTTCGTTCATGTTTAAATATATTAGCATTATTTTTGTTACATAAATAATATTATGCAGCTACTATTTATGTTGATATTAAATTTTGTCGAACCTTCTACAACCCGTGTGATAGAAGCAACGATCTCTCCTGCTAAAAATTGAGCGACTTCTTCACTTCCAATTTGATAGGTAGTTATTATATCGCTCGCAAGTTCCAACGTCAGATCGTAATTGCTTAAAACGACTTCTTGCAAGAGTCGCATCGGATCATTCAAAGTTAGTAATGCTTGATAGCTTCGTCCCAAGTGCAAAGCTAGTTTGTAACACGTTACAATTCTTGTTCCTATTGTGATGCCATTCTGGAGACTTTTTAATAATTTCATTAATAAGTTGATACAATCTGATTGTTCTTGATTAACTGCACTAGACGCTTCACTAGCTGTCTCATGAGAGCCACTCAGAGTCAAAGACGACGAAGCAAAATTTACTGCAAAAAATTTTAATACATCAACACATCATCATCAATCAATACATCAATTGTTATTGTTATTAAACTATTAAATTGTTTATTTTTGAATTTAAATAAGAGAAACATTTTATAAATGAAAAAAGTTACGTGAAGAATTTGAAGATAATCTCGGAAGCCCTCTATTTCTTAAAATCCCGAGTCTCTGTTTTGTATTTCCTAATTCGGAAATCAATGTTCTTTGTTGAACTGTTAATTGATAAGGTGTAATCTCTCCCTCGGCGAGACTCAAACACAGCATTAAAATCTGTATGTCCTGGAAAGTAAGAAGAAGGAATGTAAAACTAATCGAAAAATATATATATTAACAAATTACCAGCAGAGAAATTATGATTTAAAAAATTGAACGTTTACTTTATGTTTATAATTAAAAATGGCACTTATTCTTAATGCCGTATCCAATCTGCCTGCATTCAATAACTTATCGACTAAAAATTCTATCGCAATTTTTTCTTGAGAATCACTGAGTGTACAAGTGATTTGTAAACTGTTCAAATCTGATAATAATTCAGTTTTCAACTTGTTGAATATCTTCTCCTGGTTCTCGATTTCAATGTTTTCTGGTCCAGCAAGGATGCAAGATTTCCACATCGCCATTTCTGCTTTATCACAGGTTTGCTGATCATTGGAATTTTCTTTAAGAATCTCCAAAACCAGTTTTAGAATTTCAAATCTTAAAATTGATGATTGTAGTAATTATTTGATTGATAGGTATACAAAATTATTTCAAGATCATTTCTATAATGTAGAGAATTACCGTTCTTTGCAGAGTTGAACTTTTTCAGCGTGTTCCACAAAAAATTCAGCTGCCTTTTCATAACAAACTTTATGCAATTTAAAATCTGCAGAACATCGCTTCCAAAAATTCGAATCAACGACACCGGTTCGTTTCTTGAATTCACTCCGATACTAATAAAATATTACCAAGTCTAATTAATACACAAGCAAATTATTTTTAATTAATTTATCACATATGATTAAAAAAATTTTTGTTTAGAAATAGATAAAAATAACCTGAGCAAGAATAATTTTGGACGGTGTGACTTGTGAGACTTTCGACAATTCCAAGGCACTCGAATAATTTTCTTTTTTTAGCAACTCATTGATACACCTTTCGATTTCACAAGTAAAATTTTGTTCATTCTCAACAATGTCAAAAGACATGAAGTTAAACTTAATGTCGGTTTTCATCAGGATTTTAATGATTTCCAATATTGAATAAAAATCTGGAGAGTTAACTGCAAAAATAAATAAATTAATCTTTATGAAAAGAACATAGGTGAAAACAGACAATAACTTGTATGTTCTTTTTTCTTACCTGTTAAATTCTTAGAAAAGTCGCAACTTGTAAGAGTTTCCAGAAATTTTATTTGCAAGCATCTACTCTGCAAACGTTTTCCTAAGACAGTGATGATACATTTAACCACCACCGTTTCAATCCAAAAAACGTTGTCCAAATATGTTTCGTCAGTTTCCCAGTCGATCATTTTCTGAAATTAATTTAATTGATAATTATAAGTATAAGTAACTATAATTATAAGTAAAATTTATTGATTGAGCAAAAATGCAATGTTTCTAATAGAATTTTATTTATGAAAAACTCACATTGCACTTGAGAGTTGAACAACTAGTGATGAAATTGACTAAACTTGATTTGCCTTGCTCAAAGTCTCCAAAGCACAAGCATCGCACTAAAAATTCATAAAACAACCTCAAAGGATTATCCTGTAAAAAATGTTAAAGAAAAATTTATTTTAAATTTTGATTAATTTGCTAGAGAAACATTTTTTCTATTTTTTTCTTTCTTTTTTTTAATATTTCACTTACAGGCATAAAAATTCTGAGACCCTTGTTGAGAGTACCGACGAATCCGCGAGAAATCAAATCATCAAAAAGTTGCAAAACTTTGCCAGCCGACCAAACATGATCTTCGAGAGAATCTTTCCAGTTCAGAAAAAAATTTGGAATCCCCACAGAAAACACAAGCCAGAAGTAACAATGTGTGGCAGCAGAAGAAGGCTAATAAAATAAATATTCTGTCAGTTTAATAGATAAGTAATCATATTAAACAAGAATGATAATATGTGTTTAATTGTACGTACTTCATAACAAGAAGCTAGAACAGTGAGTATAGGTGAGTTCAGGTTTCGAGAAGCCTTTAATAAAGCACCAGGAGGATCTTGACTCTGGTGACATTGCAGAACACTAAGCCACAAATCATTAATAAACGAACTAACTTTTAAATTCACCAAAGAACCATCAGAAACTGAGGAGTGGGACTCGGGCGAGCTGCAAACTCGAGAAACGGGCGGACTTGCTTCAAGTGAAGACTAAAAAACATCAGGTATTATTTAAAACTCATGACAAATAACATTACATTTTTTTAACCATTAATAAAAACTTTAAAACAAAAATCTTACTTGTCTCGCTCCTATTTTAAAACAGAGAAACTGCCTTGAATCTCGGATTTTAACATTAAGAACCTCTCGAAGAGAATTTTCACTTAAAAGATGGGGATTATTCAGTGACAACAATAAATGTTCTCGGAGATTGAAGTTTTCAAACAATCGCATACTCTCCAATATCTGGAACAAATTAAAGATTAACTCCATAAAGAACAAAACTTCAATTTTTCATTCGATGAGTTTCATATTTTATTCCATTCACCTGACCCAAGGGGTAAGAAAATATTTGTCCGACCAAAATAAACTCGATCCACGCATCATGAGTTGCCAAAAATCTGAGAAATAAAGTAGGAAGAACTGCATTGTGTGCTCTTGCGAATCTTACAATGATATCCCACGATTTCAAAGCAGATACGAATTCAGTTACATCCTTGATTAAATTGGGGGTCAGAATCGAATTGAAACTATGTTCCAAACACGATAATACTGTAGTCAAGTCTTGCTGACTTTTATAAACTACGGCCTCCAACAAATTTTCTGAAAAATTTACCAATTCAAAATGAGTAAAAATTCGAAACCGCATTTCTAGAAACCAACTTTAAAAAAAGGGTTTCTTGGAAGCTATCAAAATATTTTAACTCAATATTATATTTACCAATACAGATATTTAATTCCTTCTGAATTTGATGAGCAACCGTTACATGGAGTCTTAAATTTTCTGAATCAACGCCTAACAATTCAATAAAAGACACACAACTACTGATTATATCCAATTCGTTTAAATGCCTTAAGCCAAAAATGTGAGCTGAGAGAGACAGTTGTGACTTTCTGAAAACCAAAGAAATCACATTGCTAAAAATTGAATCTCATTTAATTTCGTAAAATGCCAGAAGCAAAATTTGAAGTACATTTACGTTTTAGAAGAGAAACTGCCCAAGGATTTATCTTCCTGTTGACGAAGGATACTAAAAGCCATATTTGGCCTCGATTCCTTTAAATAATTCATAAAAGTCAGCGTCTCCTTATGTCCGTACTTATTAACTAAATATTCAGAAGAAAAATTTGGCATCGTTCGATTCTTCTGACGCCACATAAAAACGCGACTCGAGTCCAATTTCTTATAACCATCGAGAAGCTGATACATCGTTACATTGTTTCGCAAAGACTTTCCTTCAATATCGTTTTTCAAATTTGGAAGACGATCTAGAACGTTTTGTAAAATTTCTTTCGGAATCATCATATCACCTATTTTCAGTCCTTCTCCCCCCAAGAAAATTTCTTTCAGTGATTTCTCTTTTAATAGAGTTCCATCCTCGATACTCATCCGACTTTCCTTTAAATGCTGGAGTAGAATTAATGTGAATGTTATTGCAAAATTTCTTTTCAAAAATTCAAGAGGGTCTTCCGAAATGTAGGAAATGGTTTCTAAAATTCCTCGTTCCAAAGCTTCGAGTGATTCACTGCCTTCGTCGCACATTTCGTTTAAAGCAATGCGTAAATTTGTATTCTTTATGTCAGATTTCTGTGTATTATCCTCGAGGCAATTTGTCGACTGTTTCACAGCTTCTACTTTACGCAAGAATTCACATTTGTTTATGTTAGACGATTCCTTAGAAAGAATTTTATGAAACTCGGAGGGCGCGATTAGATTACTAAAGAATCTGATTAAAACTGATTTGAAATCATTTTGCTCTTTAGTAGTAAATACTCCAAATCTGAAAATATGTAGAATTTAGTACCTTACACTCACTGAAATTTAAGTTTCATTATGCAAAGTTACATTGAAATATTTCATCTTTAATCACCTGCATAAAAAGTTGAGTATCGTCTGGATAACGGGAATCGTCGCATTTGATTTCTCAATAAACGATATCATATCATCTGTGATTTTCAAATTATCAAAAGTTTGCTCCAATTTATCCTCGACATTAACTTCAATCTTATCACTCGCATAATTAATACTGATCCATTTTTTAACTAAATCAATTCTATTATTGATCAGTAGATAATTCCAAACTACATCATTTCCTAATTTTGTTAAGATTTTTGGATCGAATTTGTTAAAGTACAATTCGGTGTAAATAGCATATTTTATCTCTTTGGACAAATGAAGCACTTCCTCCAAACTTTTGTGAGAGATCAATTCACCCTGCAATCTAGAAAGTTGCACAGAATATAGTAAATTAATAGTTGAATTTTTTTAAGTTTAATTATACAGAAACTTACTTATGTCTGTTTTCGTATTCTTCTATCAAATTTATCATCTGCCATGCTTCGCAGTGTTCTTTCTCAAAACCATTAATATTGATTAAATGCTGAGATAGGTAATTTCTCAAAGATGGTTCTTTGCATTTCAAGCAAGTCGCGCAGATAAATAAAGCTGGATTTTTATCCTGAAATCAGAAAATAAATTTCATGAAATAAAAAATCGTAATGAGTTTTTACTTCCTAACTGGTTTATTAATAAAAATACTGACCACATTCTTTAAAACATGAGACGCTCTGTGCACTTGACGTTTTTTAATAAGCTCGTTCACCCAAATTTCGACCTCGGTGGAGAAATAAGACTTGGCTTCTTCAAGAGAACATCCTCTTCTGTGAGCTAGAAATTTATGAGCAAGACTGATGTGCAAACCTTTCGCAGAAGCTTCTCTCACCACTTCACGGTCGCCTGAAGCTCGCCATCCTGACCAAACTCCAGCCAACTCTCCAGTCAAAGATTCGATTGGAACTCCACCGACAGTTACTCCTTCCATCCTTACACTTCATCGACTTCAGTACAATTATTTTCCTTGAGCTCTTAAACGTCTGTACTTGAAATCAGCAATTACTGAGATGAGTCTCAAGTTATGTCTTCGCGGAATAATCACAATTTATATATCACTGTCAGTGACTGAACCATTTGTATTTCGCAAAACAATCAAACAGATATCATCCGGAAAAAAATGACTGAAACAAACGACCAAAGGGTTCTAGTTACTAGTCACAATGTCACAATTCAATATTAGTCATGCACACAATTACGAGAGATAAAACGAGAGGATAAAATAAATAAAATATGAAAGTATAGAAAAGTTAGCTAATGTTAAGAATCTTTAGAATACTATTATAAATATATTGTCATCTCGTTTGGTATGAAGCTTTTAAGAAAATTTTACTCACTTTCTATAAAGTTGACCATAACAGATCATGATATTTCATTCTCATTTGCTCAACGAACAGCTGATTTGTTGTTTATTTACTCCATTTTGCTCCAGGATGTCGTAAAATGCTCAAAATAATTGCTGCTAGAAACAACTCTACTATGAAGAAACAAATATTTTCTAACTGTCGCACATCTCATATTCACAATAATTTACTTCTTCACCAACACTGTCAAACACTGTCCAGTTTTTTATTATTGATATAAAATTGTTTTCAATTGCGACTTTCGAGTAAAACAAAGAAAAGAAGTATTAAAAAGTTCCAAAACTGATTTGTAGGTGACGCTTTGGATTATGTATATTTAGGTTTGGTTAGAGTGGCCAGAGATTGGCTAGCGTGCGATAAATCGGATAAATGATAAAAAACAATTATGTATATTCATTTTAACATTAAAAATACATTAAAAACCTGTCAACGTCAAGGTGTAATATTTTAAACAATTATATTACTACATGTTTTTTATATTTAAAAAAAATGATCAATCAACAGACTTTAAATTTAACTGGATTTAATTTTTCGCGCCATCAGTACAGCCATCTAAAAAAATTATTGGTATATACCACTGATATATATATATATATATCTGTGGTATATACCCATATTGACTAATGAATGTGAGAGTTAACACTTAACAGTACAGTCAAGTCAGGTACTCAGGTACAGTGTGCTCAAGTGTGCCGACTGATGTGACTGAACCAAAGATGGTACTAATATCTTTGGCTGAAGGCTCCAAGGCTGAAGTTGAACTCTCTGCTGACAGCTGAATACGTCTGAACCGCTGAATGCCACTGAATGTGGTGATGATCAGTTTCAGCCTCAGTCATGAGTAGTTGGATCATGGTCTCAGTCATGATGGACATGATCGACCTTCGTACGGATTGGCATATTTCTTTATAAATGAGACGGGAAACGGGCGAGAGGATAAAACAAAAAATGACGACTCGCTCCTCCGCTAGACGAGCTGCTGACTCCGTTTTTTGCGGTTCTCGTCGTTAGTCAGTACCCATGTCAGTCAAATTTTTAGAAAAAAAATCAAACGGACTATGACTATGGCGATAATAAGAAGCAGTGAGTTACGGCACATTTAAGCGCGGCAAATTTTGTAAGATGTCAGTTGACATCATTCAAGATAATAATGCTGCCGATGACGTGCCGGTCGTTAAACAACCTACCATTCGAGGCGGTCTCAGGGTTTACAAGATCGTCGTTTTGGGCGATGGTGGAGTAGGAAAATCAGGTATTTTTACTCGATTTTGTATTATATTCAAATCCAATCATTCATACCTAGATAAAAACATTACAAGGTTTAATCTGTAAAAGAATTTATGTACTGATATTATTAAAAACGAATGCATGTTTCGTTTTATTGTTGAGAATTTGTTGCTCATCTGAATTTTCTTTTATATAAAGATTGATTTTATTTTAAATTTCAAGTTACTGTTAATAATACTGCCTTGAATAAAAAAAATAAATGCTCTTTTCAGCCGTAACTCTTCAATTCGTGAGTCACAGTTTTCTTGACTATCACGACCCTACAATTGAGGTAAAGATAGTTCCCATAAAAGTCACAGATTTCTTGTTTGATAATTTAAATTACGATTTAAATAATTGTTTAATCTCAGGATTCATACCAACAACAAGCGGTTATCGATGGAGAAGCTGCGCTTTTGGATATCTTAGACACTGCTGGACAGGTTTGTTTTCTGCTCGATCAGCTTCGTTTTCTAAGTAAATATATAAATCGAAGCAGATTTAGAAGCATTTTTGAAATCTGATGAATATTTTTTAATTGATTATTTAAATTTAAATTACTTACATCAATCAGGTGGAATTCACGGCGATGCGGGATCAATATATGAGATGCGGTGAAGGTTTCATGATTTGCTATTCCGTAACTGGTAAGTTCATAAGATCCTCTTTCATGATCTAACGAATTTAACGAATCTAAAATCTGCTATTTCGTAAACAGACAGACATAGTTTTCAAGAAGCCTTGGAGTATCGCAAATTAATTTCTCGAGTACGTGCCAACGAAAATATTCCGTTAGTCTTAGTAGGAAATAAATTTGACCTGCAACAGCAACGTAAGGTACTCGCAAAATTTTTTAAAAATATATTAACAATTCAAAGTTTAGAAAAAAAAAATATTCTCAAATTTTTTGCCATTTCAGGTGACGACCGAAGAGGGAAAAATTCTCGCCAATCAGTTGGGTTGTCCATTTTACGAGACATCAGCAGCTCTTCGGCAATTTATCGACGATGCTTTCTATTCTCTTGTGAGACAAATTCGCGTAAAAGAGAGATCTCGTACCACAGTTCGGAAACACAGTCGCTGGTGGCGTCTTAGATCGATCTTCGCATTTATTTTCCGTAGGAAAAACAGGCACAATCATAACACTCATTACTCTCCTTAATTCCTGGAGTACGAAACAAATTTTGTACATTTTTCCGCTGACACAACGAACAAATTTATAGTTCATTCAATTATTTCTTAATTTTGATGTGATTTTGAACGAGGTTTTGTTTCTACTCACACTGCCTTACGAATAACCCCAGTATACTCTCACAGCTCTCGAAACAGAGCTCAGCTTTGATGTTTTGCAAAAATTATTTTCATCTTTTTTTATGAACAGAATTTTTATACGAATAGAGTAAATCCGTTTCACAGGGGAATATAATGGCCTTTCCGATTGTAAGAATCGTTTGAAAGATTCAAGTCGCACATATAGATCCAGTTCATAAATAATTTTATAGGCCTTTATCGGGAGTTAAGCAGGGAAATCATTATACTTTTTCATATTTAGGACGATGACAAAACATCCTAGAAATGACTCGAATAACGCGAATTCGTGTTAAGTGTAAAATTAAATTAATATATCTAGTCGCTACTTAATAATACCTAGTCAGGTTTTGCATTTTGTTATACATTATATTTATTGAGTTTTAACTTTAATGTTAGATGGAGTTACTAATATATTTCTAACAGCCATTTAATCACATTTTCAAGACCCTTCGTCTTAATAATTTTTTTCTTAAAAAAAAAACCATTGTTAAAGTAGAACTTTTTTTGTTTTCTAGATTCGAGAAATTATTTTCGGAAAGTATTTTATTCCTTGGGTAAAAATATCCAGATTCTTGAAATTCTCTAAGGTTTTCATTTTACTCTAGTATGCAAATTTTTAACTTTAAAATATTGTGTGCACGTGACAACTATCACCGTAGAGAAATTTACATATATTGTACGTAAAATTCTTTATAGTCGCGTACAGAAAATCCTCTACAAGTATAATATTTCTGAAAGTGAGAAATATTACCTTCCAAATTGAATGTATTATTTGATAGACAAAAAGTATAATTTAATTTTAAAAATTTCTGCTTCCAAGAGGCAGATGTGGTAAAATAAACTAAAAAACTAATTGAGTGATGGAGTGTTAAATGTGTGTTTAGTAAAACATTATAAATGTTAGCACGTGAGAACAAAGTTTATGAAGAGAATATCATTTGAAAGCATACTAAATAAACCAATGACTGTAGTATTATTTCTGTAATATTGTTAATACTAGAAAAAAATTAATTTATACTGTGAAGATATCACGGCAGCTTGATCATCACCAAATAGTACAAGTATATTGGGCGAAAATACATCTTCCTCTTCGAATTTTCATTTCCCTTTAATTACAACAGTTTCTACGTTAATAGTGATGTGATACGATATTTCAATGATAAAGCATTTCAATGTATAAATTCCTTTCTTTTTATTTATATAAACTTACATACTCAAAGATTTTAGAAACCTTTTCAAGGTTCCACAAGATCCTGATTTTATACCAAAAAAATTTCAAATTGCAAACAAATGAATACTAAAAAAATATATTTTAATTTCGAATCACAAATCTTAACATCTAGGAATTGTAAAAATACTGTATAATTAAAAAAGTATGGAAAAAAACGTGATTTAAAATGTATGATTTAAAAATTTTGCCTACAAGTTAAGATCGGCTGACTTGGCTAGATCGTCTGTCGCCAATTTTGGTTGTGATTCCTTTTGATCTTCATTTGCGCGATCTTCATCCTCTACTATATTTTCCTCCTCTAAGGGATTACCTGAAAAGAAAGAAAAAGGTAAAAGCAGAATTGAAAAAAAAGAGACGAATGAATTTCTGAGCTTACCTACTGCTATATTGCCCATTGCATCTTTAAATTCATCTGCTTCTTGTTGCAAATCCGGATCGGCAATATTCTGAGAGCTGTTTTTTAACTTCGTGTTTGTTTGAGCTGAAAACGATTATTTGGTTACGGCTCTGAAAAACAGCGTAAACTTTTGATCTCTTTAATAAAATATTAGATTTATGTTTACAAAGTATTAAGGCATGAGGTTCTCTACAGATTTTAGTAGACATCCTATATACAATAATAGAGAATATATTGAGTAGGTACGTATCATTTGAAACAAACTAGATATATATGTAATATGATATAATAATCATGTATAATACTTAAATATCACATTTAAACAACCATATTCTTCTTGCAATGGGAATGGCAACAGTAACAAAGCGACTTAACTTTGCGATTAAAACCTTGACCCATGAAGTTGGATTATGGCTCGACAAAGAGGGACGGAATAAATTTCGAGATATGTTACTTCCCTGGAAATTACAGCTGGGAGTCACTAAGATTGTTTACTCTGTTCAATTTGAGGGGAAGGAAGATTAGCATCTTTATTTCCATGCAGCATTGTTACTGAGAAATGTGGAACTTGGCGCACAGCACCTGGTGGATCTTGTTCTAAGATCGGAATTCCATGGTACTTCATACCTCGAAGGCCAGATTGTGAGACTTTAACTGCTGTTTCGGAGACCGGCCCCAACTGACCTTTGCCCAAGATCCTTCCAGTTGCTAAATCATCAAAGCCCGAAATGGTTGCAAAGAGATCTTCTGAATTAAACAAATGTGATTAGTCACTTACCTTGCGGTACGATTTCCGCGACTTTTTTATTTTCATCGGCCGTGCTTATCGTCAATTTTGCATTTTCTAGATCACTCTTCACCTAAAACATTCGTTAGATATAGATTAATTGAATTTTTCATTTTGATTGCACTGTAAGGTGTTTTTAAAAACGTATGTGATTAAAAAAAGCGTTTGGAGTTGTACAAGTAGTAATGATTTTGGTAACTTTACTAAAATACCTTATCTAGATCTTCTTGCAGTTTTTTATTTTCATCACGTTTCTCATCCAACTGGGTGGAAATTCTTTCCTTGTCTAAACGTAAAGCCTCCAAGGTCGCCAATCTTGTTCTATCAACTTCTTTCAAGGACTGTAATTCGGTTTTACAGGCTGTTACCGACATTTCAACTTCGCCTTTTTGTTGAGCTATTCGAACATGAAGGTGAGCCACTTCATCTTCCGAGTGTTTTAAACGTTGCTCCAAGTTTCCTCTCATAGTGACGCATTGATCGCGTTCTTCTGCACTAAATAAGAAAAGAATTAATGGAAATTGCAAATATTGTTCATCGATTTATATAGACACGAAGAATAAGAGTTTTTAGAAAACGAATTCTTTATTTTAGTAATCTGTATAAATACCTGATCCTCAGCTGATCTCCAAGTTCGTCCAGCTGTCGAAGAAGTTCCAAATTTTCTGATGAAAGGGTGTACCAATTGATAACAAGCATTAAGCACACAATAAGGAGGCCTCCTACGAGAAGAGGAGGACATCGGCCTCCTCCGACTCTCATACTGTCGATACTCATTTCTTTATTTTTATTTGGATTTAAAATTTTTTTTATTATACTCTAATTTACTCCCCCTCTCTCTAGTCAGTACTTTAAAGTAAAAATATATTCCCTTATCCTCAAAAAGATAGGTTATGTCCAATTGTCAATTTTATGTATAATTTTTTATGCCTAAATTCTTATCACAAAAGATATTATACCTTGTGTCACTAACAAAAAACACACTTCCGTTATTATTTTATTCAGGAACTTTAAAATAAATGTTTATTATGATCACGATACAATTGTTTTATCGGCAATTGTCATCAAATAGTGGGAAAAGTTTTTTGATAATCCACGTCACACGTACAAACCACTGTGCAAAAGACAAGTAAAAATTGTTAAATTTATTTTTATCATATTATATATATAGCGTTTGTCGACACGACAGCAATAGCTGGCAATAGTAATTGACAGCTCGCGGGATATTTTTTTTCATCCAGATGGATCCAGAATTCAATCTCTCTCTCCAGTCAGCGCCGAAGAAACTGGTGGTTAGTTTTGAAAATTATATTCGATCCGACAACATCGCCGTCGTTAGTCGCCGCGTCGCCGGCCAGCATGAGACCTTCAAGATCAAGCACAAGCACATGTGTGCAAATAGACAAAATAATGGCGGGATCCCGTGATTTAGTGAAAATAATTGCATTTACGATATGTGTTCTCCAAATTTTTATGATAACCGTGGCTGACGGACATCGTCTGAATGTTCCAAGAGTTTTGATGCCAGTTTTTGGCGATTTCCCCATCAATTTTACGCTTGAAGTCACGGAGGGAGGTTGTTACCAATGGTGAGAGTAATCGATGAGACCTCTTATTATTTTGCAAATATCAACTACTTGTGAATGAAAATCGTTGGCAATTGTAGTCTAGTCTGAAACATTGATCTCATTTGCGTATCAATCTATCTTTGCGTTCTTCGCGAGATCATTTCGTTACATAACCTCTTTTGCACCGGGAGAGATATATATATATATAGTCGACAGCATGAAAAAAACTCTTTTTGAATTTTTATTTTGATATCAGAAAATACTAGGATCCACGTCGATTAATTGCTTATTTCAACTTTAAGAACCCGTAAAAATATTGTCTTTGTCAGAAAGTTTTAAAATTGGAGGCAGTCTTGAGTTTTTGAATATTTAATTACAAATTTAGGAGAAAGAGAAATATGTTGAGCCATCATTATTTATAGAAGATCATCATCATTACAGGAATTTGAAGAATTTTATGAAAACTTATAGATTTCTACTTAATAAACTATTTTTTATTATTTTTCGCAAGCGCCTATTATTTAATAGTCCTTCATCATATGTATTCAATTTTTCAAATTACAGGTCAACGTCACGTTCTGACATTGTACGTTTGATCCCAATAAACGAGAATTATGATCGCATGTGTTCATCAGCAGTCGTTGTTCAAACTACAACAAGAGAACCAACCAGAAATACAGCAATTGTTTTAGCAGAAGATATCGGCAGTGGACACTTTTTAAGATGTGACGTTATAGTCGATGCTATTTTTTCTCTGAATATGGTCACTACAACAAGAGAATTATTTATTGAAGAGGCTCCAGAAGCTTTTGAAGTGCGAGCTTACGATGAGCAAGGTTTCTATTTTACTGTTAATTAAACTTAATTCAACTTCAGCTAATTCCTTCATAAACTTGAACAACGAAATTCAGCCTGTAAATTATATTTAATTAATCTATAATAATATTTAAAGATATTTTATACCAATCAAATTTAATATCTACAGGGAATGAGTTTACAACCCTTGCTGGTATAGAATTCTCTTGGGCAGTAGGCAATTCAGACAAAAGAAGTCCGCAACCGGATGATAAATTACCTAACAACGTTTTGAGATTCATGACTTTCCAAGAATCTCCCTACGAAACCCCGCATACTGTTGATATGTTGGATACGATTGGGAAAAGGGGAAATATTGTCCTTTTGGAAGGCGTAAAAACAGGAGCAGCAAAGGTATACTTCCATTTAAAAGTCAAACAATTTTTTATTTAAACATTCATAATTAAATCATTTTAAAAAATGTATGTTACAGGTTTCTGTTAGATTACTTCATTCAGAATACAAACATGTTCCCCCGGTAGAAGTTGAATTAGTCGTAATAGCTAATCTCATAATCATTCCATCGGACGTTACAATGATGGTATACGACTGTTTCACCTACAAAATAATGCAGGCAAGTAGTGAATTACGAACACAACAGAACCATCTAAATGATTTGAGTAGCTCTAGAATAGCTGAAATAACTTTGAAATAAAATTATCCATTTCCAGGTTCACCAAGGCCGTCTGGAAGAAATACACCTCCCTTCAAGTCAGTATTTCCTCGAAGCAGAGAACTCCAACATCCTAGAAATCAACAACGACCGCGGAAGTATCTACTCCCTCGCCAGAGGAAGAACCAAAGTCTTTCTACATGATAAGAACGTTCACGATGAATACGGAGTGATTCTTCCATCTGCATCCGTTAGCATAAGTGACGTAGCTTACATAACTCTAACTGTTCTTCCACATCGAAGCTGGTTCCTTATTCTAGGTCAGACTCACGAAATTGTCGTTGATCTTTACGACAGTCGAGACCACAAATTTTACATTGGTGAAGGTGCTGAAGTTACCATGGAAATAGAAGATCAATACTTCGAGAAAAAGTTTACAACGCAGAATGGAACTCATGCTGTCGTTGTGCCAATTCAAACCGGATCAACGACTGTGAAGGCAACTTTGCACGGAGTGATTGACCAAAATGGAAGAAAAATTCCCCTGTCACCTGAACTGACAACTAGAGTTGAACTCACGATCAATTCACCAGTTATCGTCCATCCGCAATTACTTGCTCTACCCTGGGACACCAAAGGCAAAACAAAATCTGATGTGACTCTAAAAGCTAGCGGTGGTGATGGATCTTTCGTATGGAATAGTCGTCAGCCATCAGTAGCGACAGTTTCGCAAAGTGGAGTCATAAAAGTCCTGCAGAAAGGGTCTGCAGACGTGACTGTCTCGATGGTTCGCAATCCTTACAACAGAGACACTTCCCGGGTTTATATCCTCGCTCCCACGAAACTGGAAATCATTCAGTATAATATGGAAGCTGCGATTGGGGAGCCTATCTTTCTGCACATCGCTCTCTTTGGTGAATTGATGGACGGATCAGAAGTTAAAGACATTCCTTTCAACGATTGCAAAGACATTCCTTTCGAAATCTATATCCCTGATGGAAATTTTATCCACAACGAGAGCGAAATTGCTCCACCTGTCGGAATCGCCTGCGCTGCCTTGGCAGTCGTTAGTCTCAGCACTGGAACTTGTACAATAACTGTAGCTTACAACGCTAACAGTCATTATCTCATGGATAATATCACAATATCAGCATACGATCCTTTGATTGTTGTTCATCCATTAAGTGGGGAAACGGTTCTAGCGGTTGGTTCTTCTCGTAAGGTAATTTTCAAAGGTGGACCTCATCCTTGGTCTGGTAAACTTCAAGGTTATCGAAGAGAAATGAGCATTTCTGAAGAAGAAAATGTACAGGTCACTGAGGAACAGCAAGCAATTGACTCTGACATTTCAATTTTTAAAGTAGTTTGTAGGCAACTCGGAACCAGTATCTTAACCTTTACTGTCTCGAATATTCCCTTGCTGCCAACTTGTAAGAAAATGGACGCAATCGCTACAATTCGGGTTATTTGCGCCAAACCGAGATATATTTTCTTGCAACCAGAGTTCAAAGACAGCGAAAATTGTCCCATTAAACAGAACACCGATAAAATCATGACTCACAGTAATGAGGTCTTACAACTATTGGTTTTGGTTAAAGATGAGGATGGAAAAAAGTTTGACAACATCACGAGCCTGAACATCGAGTGGAGCTTAAAACCACAAGCTGGAGGCGAAATCGAAGTTCTGGTTGGAACGATAGAAGAACCTTTCGAAGACTTTTACGTCAGCCTTCCTGGAAACCACTACCAACGAATTGTGCCTAAATCATTTTCAGATTCTTTAGTTCTTAAGGCTAGAGTCACTGGATATCAGAAGAATGTTCTCTCGCAGTTGAGAATATCACCAGAGTGGCCAGCATTCCCAGTGGAGAATGAGAGAGGAACATTAGCAACACCTTTAATCGAAGCTACGGTTAATATAATTCTTGTGAATGATACGATTATTAATCCGACTGAGCTGAAAGTTTTGAACGACCCGAATAGTAAATATTTTCTGCAAGTAAGTCAAGGCTCTGGATTTTATGAATTCGTTCTGAGTGCTGAAGACATTGCTGACGTTCGGTATGTTGAACCTTCTAGAACTATTAGTATCGTTCCGAGGAAGTCAGGAACTTTGAAGATTGCTTTGATCGACCTCTGCCTTGTTTCTGCTCCTGCAGAGGTTGTGATTCAAGTTCAGCAGCTCGCAAATCTTGAGATCGAGACTGTAAATAAAGTTGAAAAGGACAAATGCATTGCAGCGGCTTTAAAGATGTACGACACAAGTGGATATCAAATGATGCTTCCATTTTTGGAGGCACTTGAAATTACTACGGAAGTCGAGAATGGATTTATTGAAGTGAAAAGAGCGCTTGCGAATGAACAAGAAGGTCCTCCTTTTGATGAGATATTGTACATGATTCATGGACTTGAAGAAGGAGAAACGCAGGTAAGGTTTTTATTCAAAATATCTAAATTAATTTACAACCTTAGTATTGAACCCTTTTTAATGTTTTCTCCAATTTGCAGGTAGTTTTCAGCCATGGTGAAGGCGATGACGAAATCCGAAGTGATCCAGTTGTAATTCAAGTCTTTCCTCCTCTGAAACTAATTCCGAAGAACTTGACAATTCTGAGTGGAACAATTTATCAAGTCACAGTCACTGGGGGACCAAAAGATGCCGAAATTGAATTCTCAACTGGAAGTCATGAGATTTGTAACGTGAATCTTAATGGAATCTTGGAAGGAAAAACGATCGGCCGAACGAGATTAATCGCGAGAGCTATTGGCTTTAACTCAAAGGGAAATAGAATCGTTTACTCCCAAGATCACACCGATGTCCACGTGACGATTCTCGAAGGAATCAAAGTCGTTGTTCCAACGACGAGAATAAAAGTAGGAGCTACAGTTCCACTCTGGGCTTTCGGAATTCCCGATAATTTGACGCCTTTGATAATCGGTTCGATGAAATCGCCTCTATCCTTCACGTGGATGACGAGTGACCCTTCCTTACTGAGCCTTCACAATATGTACGAGGGGACAGAAATTAACATTAGATACCAGAACGAAGTTTCCCTTCGAGCAAAGGCAGTTGAACCAGGATTAGCGACAGTTTTCTTAAATGTCACGGTACCTTGTAATATTTTAACTGGATGCAAAGCTGATAAAATTTACAGCGCTTTTGTCAAGATTGAAATTTTCGAGGAACTGCGGCTCAATCACGAAGATGTTGAAAATGGAGCGACAGTAATTTTAATGGCACCAAATTCGGTTTTTAAACTGCAAACTAATCGGGATAAATATGGAGTAACGTCGTTTAAAATCATATCGAGTGGTGCTCATGGACACGAATCAGATGATCCGAATGCTTTGACTACACCTACGAAAATGGTCTCAGTTGATAAGAATGGTGTAATTAAATCTGGAGAAAGTTTGGGCAGAACGGTCATTTCGATTACGAACGTGGAGGCTTATGGTTTGAAACAGATCCTGACTGTTATTATTGAGGTATTTGACATCCTGAGTTACCTGCAAAATGGTTTTATGAGTTTCACATCTGTTGTCATAATTCTAAAATTCTCTTTTTTATCAGGTGAAGCCCATTCACTACATGATGCTCTCGCTAAAATCCGAACTCCGCATCAGACCAGGGGAGGAATTGACCATGTTACCTAAGGGGATGGAATTAAATTACGTCATTGAGTATTTTGATAACGTGGGTACGAAGTTCCATGCGGCCGAAACAGGATTCAAAACTCTGGTGAACCGAGGTGACTTGGTTTCATTCACTTCCGAAACAGACAATTTGATATTGGTCAAGTTTATCGAAAACGGAAAATCAATTATTAAAATTTATAACGAGAAGTATCCCAATGGAATGTTTGATTATGTCCACATCACGATTGGAGATATTCTTTTCCCAACAAAGGTAAATGATTTTCTTGATCATAAAGTCGAATATTTTTAATAATATATTGAGTGCACTATAATAGTAATTATATCTCTTTTGCTGTTCTTTTAGGCAACCTTAACTGTTGGTGATGTTGTTTGTTTCTCAATGCCTCTCTTGTCATCTGATGGCGATCCAGGTTTCTGGCAATCTTCAGCTCCAGAAATTGTGGCGATGGCGGATCCTGTTTCAGGAATTGGAAGAGCTCGTAATCCAGGGTATACTCTCATCAAACATAGTCTTACAACTCATCTCCAGGGCGAAATTGAAGTTAATGTTAATCCAATCGCCAAGGTAACTCAAATAATAATATATAATTTTTCTTAATAATATCCTTGATGATTACAATTTAAATTTGATTGACAGATATCGCTCGTGCCACTGAGAGGGAAGAATATAACCGGCATGGAAGTATTCAGCGTGCCTCTTGTACTAAAAGGCAAGGACGAAAGAGTTAAAGAAAACAACGTTCTCTCTCGAGGATTAGGCGGATGTCGTACTCACTCTTCCTTCTTTTTGACTTCGTATCCCTTCGCGTGTACAATACAATTTGTTCCATCGAATGTTCATGCTGGCGTAAAGGATCTTTTCATCGCTAAACCTCGATTCGATATTGTAACTGGTTTGTATGAAATTCTAGTCTTTTTAATTTAGACTGATAGATTTTAAATCTTCTATAATTTAAAATTCTTTGCAGGGTTTTATTACTGCGATGTAATTCCCACGGGCTCGCCAAACTTGCTTTCCAGCACAATTGAAACTCGTCTTCAAATAAATGCAGTCAGCCGTGACATCGAGGGAAAGCACGTCGAAGTGGCTTATCTTCCACCAATTTACATCGGTATCAAGGAAGTCGTCTTCACGAATTTACCATCGTCTGCAATGCCTACTGCTTTTCTAGAAGTTTATGGTTTACCTCAAGTCTTAGAACATTTAACGGTTTGTAACAAAGAATTTAATTCCTCCTTTAAAAAGAAAAATTAATTATTTTATATAATTACATTTATCATGTTTATTTTCAGATCGATACTCCTGAGGAAGTTACGATTAGTTCACAGCAGTTTATTTCTAAACACCTCTTTCAATATAAGTTATGCTTGATGCAAAATCAGGACGAAATTCAGGGACAAAAGATTATTGTCAGCAACGAACTTACAAAACAGAATATCTCTGTAAGTATTCTATTACATCTTTTACAAATAGAAACTCCTTTCGTGTTAGTATTCTGGTTTATAATTTTTAATTTCTTTTTAAATTTATTTTTCAGCTCTTCATTCGATTACCAAGGTACGAACAATTTGCACATATATCCGGAATTCATTGGCTTGATTATGTGTATTTCCATCGATACACGCTTGGAATCTTCATTGTTTTATTCATCACCTTTTTCCATTGTGAGTAAAACTGAAATTAGCTTTCAAATTAAAAACGGGTTCGTTTTTAATTTTTAATACCTTTTTATTTCAGTTTGGAAAAACAAAATGACGAACGTGGACTTGAATATTAAGAACAAGAACATTTTTGGTAAATAAAACTTGGGTTTCTTTTATACTCGAAGATTATTTAACGATTCACAAATAAGCAATCGAATATCTGTTTCTTTCTTTATAGCGGAAAAATGTCCACCACCGTTGAGAAAATCATCAAGTCCTTCTTCACAAACAATGAATTTCTCGAATACGTCTAGTCCACGATCTCCAACATCACCCCTGAGACCTTTTTCGGCCTTTGAACCCGTTTACGGTGACCCTAAAGGTTACTTTACACCACGAAGAAACAGAACTATGCATACACCATGAGTTTCTAGGAAAAAAAGTTGACTTAGTCTAACTAGAAAAGACTGATATCAAACAGAACTTTTTTAATGATGCTGTGTATACTTTTCGAACTATATACTTATTTTTATTTATACACGGATATTAATTTTTTTATTTGAATAGACTTCTAGAAGTGTTCTCAACAAAATACTAAACTCGGGATGTTTAGTTTCTAGTTTGGAAATTTCGAGCTTAAAACTAGATTAAAACCGATATAATCGTTATTCTCATAATAACTTTCGAGTACAAGAGACGAAATGTTCGCCTCGTTACATTGTAGAAGTAAGCCTTTGTACATTTCTTAAAGAGTAATTTATCTCGTAAGAAGAGTATGAAATCAAAATAACGAACAAAATGCGTGTTATACTGATTTCGAACTCCGGGAAAAACCTGTACATAAATGTAATTATAAAGAGCGTCAAACGTTTCGAAAATAGGCTATTGAGTTTTAGTTAGGCCTTGAAAAAAACCCTTCGACCCTTTTATGTTATTGACTCTAGCATTAAAAACACTCGTGATAAATAATGCGGTCAGAATTGCGTAATTAGCTACGTTGCTACAGCGTTGTACGGTCTTATGTTTATCAAATATTTTTGATACTGATCACGACTAAAAGTTACTATGCCATTTTGTTAAACCTAAGTACTTAAGATCTTTTGCCGAATAAGTGAAGAGCGTGATCATAAAGATAAAATGCAATTTACATGAATAAAATCACTTTTTCATAAATAGTATTTATTTAAAAAATTCAGTATGTATAATCAAACAGTCACGCTTATCACACCTTAATCATACCAGAAAATATTTTCTCATCGAAGATCTAAGAATAGATCGTGGAAGTGAAGATTTTATCATGCTTTACTTTGTACAGTGAGCGTTCAGTGCTTTTTCAAACTCTTTGACAACTTCTCGTATTTTCGCTTACTTGAGTACCAGAGTCCAAAAGGAATTGCGAGAGATGGGAGAGTCATCACTGCAAAAGCAGCCCAATCGATCTGAAATAAATTGGCATTTGTTAATTCAAACTTTTCTAGAAAGAGCTTTAAGGTCGTGATTTTTTTATTTGATTAATATTTTTAATTTTACCACATGGGAAGAGAATTTCTTGTCGAATTCTCTGAAAGCGATGAAATAAGCTAATCCAGGTTCACTGCTCACTGCAACTTGTAGCCTGGGGGCATCTTCTTTGCGACGATAAAGAACTTCAGCTGATGTGAAGTTGAAGTAGCCGTACTTCTTCGGCTTGACAATGACAGTATGGCTCACGTTAGTATGTGGAGGAACTCGATCAATTCTGGCGTTCAATTCTCCGCTCACGTGGACAAAATTATCAGCAGGGAATGAGTTGTCGGTAATTTCCACTTCCAGGGCGGCCTCGTTGCCGACATTGTAAACAGTGTACTATAAAGAAAAATGGATTTTGATTAGGTTTCTATCTTTAAAAAAATTTGACCATATCGTAAAAGATTTAAAAACCTGCTCTTTGAAACTCAAGGAGAAAGAAAGAAACGTTTCTCGAACAAATTAAATTCATCAGAAGTAAGTGGCAATTACCAAAAGATTATGCAATATACCTCCTACTGCAAGAAACAAAGGTAGATTGCCCAGTTTATGAGAACAATTTTTTATTATTCCGAAAGTAAAGTCGGTGAAACTAATTTGCTCTCTCATGGCAATTACTACACACCCTTAAAAGGATCCGTAAAAAAATGTATCCTATTTCCGATAACAACGACACTTTTAGAATAAATGATAGATTATAACAAGATTATAAATGAGAAGCTGAAAGAACTTTAAAAAATATTAATCTAGTTTAAATGATCTTTTATATTCTGACTTTACCTTGACAACAACATCCATACTTTCGACAAGGTATTTGTTATGAATATGCTTAGCAATTAGCAATCTTGCTCCTTCTGGTTCTGGCACTTCGTCTTCTGCGAAGCCAGTGGCCAACACAGCCAAGATGACCGTCAAAACTATGTGGTACTTCATTCTGAAACAAAAAAAAAAGAAAAGGAAAATTAATGTCATGACAAATAAAAAATGCTAATTAATTACTTTATGAACACAATTTTTTAATGCTTATTTCGATTCTAAGTTGCAGCTCTTAGTATCATCATCAACATGCTCAAAACGAAACCACCTGTTATACAATTAAGTAGTTGAAAACATAATACATATAAATTATAAAAACACCTATTCTTACTCATATTTTCTCTTATTTTATACATTATTTCGAACCATATTATTATATTAACAATTTTGAAACAATTAATATAATTTTTACACAAAAATAAACAACAAAAATATGAATCGATCTCAAACTTTATTATCACATAAAATGACCCTAATCATGATATATCTTTAATAATATTTAGATAATTTAATCGTATAACATATTCAAAATCAAAAATATAGCCATAAGAACTGAAAGGTGTCGACCAACCTGTCAGTCCCCAATAAGTATATTACTCCAATAATGATGAAAACAGCCGAAAAGCGTTTAAATTTACAACTGGATATAAATGTAATTAACTTTTGAATTAAAATGGTCACTTATCGAGAAAGATGTTATTTATAATAAAGAGTTAAAACTTAATCGTATGGTGATCCTCCATATAAATCGCGCTTTTACTCTATTCAGAAACCGACATTAATTTACAGTTAAAAATGTCTTACTCATGAAAAATATAATATATGAAAGTTAGAAAGTGGAGAATTATTAATGAAAATTCAATGTTTTACCTGTGGATAAATGAATAAATTGTTTATGAAGTCATAAAATTACTATAAATTTCACGATATAACCGGGACAGCACAGCTGTAGTATATGTGGCGAACTGTGATGTGACAAAGTCAGAGACAAATCCTTGCCAACAGCTAACAGCGCCGCATTTTCCCTGCCACGTCTGGAGATCTTTCGACTCGTCATTTCCGGTCCGCACGCACCAGAAATCAGCTGAGAGATTTAGAATTTGTACATACACAAACTCAACAAATCACTTAAAATCTTCAAAATGGAGCACAAACGTCAAATTTGAGTGAATTTCCGCAGAGAAAAGGAAGAAATATAATGTCGATTGAGCATATCCTAAGCAATTTGAAAAATTGTTTTAAAGTTGGGTTATGTTTGAACTGCAATGTTCTGTAAAATTGGAGAATGAGAGTGATGACAGTTGCCAAACAGTTGCTTGTTTTTCTCATTGAAATTTCGAAATAAAAGTGAAGAGGATTTACGATAGATGATTGTGAGCAAAAAGTATTTGGATTTATACTTTGTGTCAGAAAATTGATGACAATGGCTGCTAAAATCTACCAACCAGACCAAGAACTAGAAACTAAGGTTAAAAAAGGTTAGTTTTCTCGTCAGCTGTCAAAAATTAATTATATGTTTGTTTAAAAATTTGTATTCATTTCTATATATCTTCTTTTATTCATTCCCTCCATTCTCAGTTTATAATTTTTGTTGAGGAAGAACAATATTGCCTAGAATTAATTTAATTTTAATGTTGAAGATTTTAAAAACTCATTAATGTAAAATAAAAAGTAATTATACATTTTTTTCAGCGACCGAGCGGATTTCCGAAAACATGCATATAGTGGCAAATGAACCATCACTTGCATTCTACAGATTGCAAGAACACGTAAGGAAAGCTCTTCCACCAATGGTTGAAAAACGAGTGGAAGTTCTCGCTCTAGGAAATCAACTACAGGGTCGATGTTACGACGTTGAGTACGCAGTGAGTGCAATAAAAAATGTGAAGGGTGCGGACAAGAGTTTCGACAACACGATTGAATTCATAAAAAATTCCATGTTCTACAAGCAACAATTAAAATATGAGGAACAGCGAAGGCAACAATTAAAGTCTGAGGAACAGCGGAGGAGCAAAAAAGACGCAAACAGGGACTCGGGACCTTTTATGAAAAGGCTGTCTGCACATATTCCAACTTTGCCAGATGAAATATCTGATGCTGTTAGAGAAGGTGTAAATAGGGTTGAATCCATTATGAATCATGCAATGCATTCAAATGATTCACAGAAGACGAATACCGCACATAATTAAATTATGTATTATATAAATATAAATGGAACTATTCAATGATATTATTTAGACACTTTGATATTACGTATAAGTTTTTCTTGGAAATGAGTTAGGTTTATTTGATTCGTGTAAATATTTAGAGTAATATCCGAAATTGTATAATCATATTTCTGTTATTCTATTGATTGATTGTAATTTATGAATTATGGTGTAGTAAATCAGTGTGAATGCGTTACAGTGTTACGAAAAGTATTAAATCTTGTTAAAACTTTTAAAATTTGAGTTATACGTTTTTCCTTCATACTATTTTCGTTATTGAATATTTATTGATACTTCTTCAAGGTTTAATTCCAAGAGATTACAATTTGGAAGACTCTCTTTTGTAAACAAAGATAATTTAACCTGTATGCAGACAAAAGTATGAAACATATGATTTAGAGTCATACACGACCCATTGGACGAATGCGGGTTCAATGGAAAATTTGATTCTTTAAACTTTTAATATTCAAATTAAAAAGCTTAATATTTTTAAACACTTTTTTTTTTAATTAAATAATTAGAACCTAAATGCTCTTGAGGGTTTGAAAGCTTTAGAATATTTATTTTAATAGGAACTGCTAGAAGAAGTTTCGTGTGCTTAACATATATTTAAAAAATATCTATAGTTTGGTACGATGCGTGCGCAGCATTCAAACTTCAGTAGATTCGAAAGATTGTCAGTACTCAGTACTCACTGCTCACATCACACTACT
>JAUESI010000009.1:544816-561537 GCA_032275145.1 Synergus laeviventris | reverse complement strand
CTACCGCTCGGGCAGTTCTAATCTCTTAACGATACGCATACTCTGTATAAAACAATTGAATAAATCAGACGATCAGAATGATTCTGACCGTCTTCCTTTTTAAAAACTAAACTTGACTATAAAAAGCGTAACAGCAGAGAGAAAATAACATTATTAAAAATTATGTTTACAAAGAATTATTTCAATAATTTAGAATATTTTTAAGAAACAAAATTTGTATTATTATTATTAAATTATTATTAACAATTAAAATGGAAAAAAGAGTTATTAGTTAATTATAATATTATTTAAATGTTATTGATATAAGCATTTAATTTTGGAAAAAATATTAATTAAATAATATATATATACAATATTATACAAAAAATTAGAAAATATAATACTTTAGAGGAAATTAAACGCGTGCGCGATAGCGCGCGTTCGCTCTAGTTATTTTAAAAGATCGTAGTTTTCCTCACAAGACCTAACCCCTTGTAAAACAACTTGCAAACTCTGGCAGACTAAAGCAATACTATATGGACAAATTATCAAAAGAGTCTCACGTGATAAGTCATTTTATAAAAGCTGATTTATGATTGAAGTGATATTCAACAAAATTCATTTTGCCTCTTCATGTATCTTGGGATGATGCGAAAGGATTAAAGTTTGTATAATGCACCACCTTTAAATTGTTACTTGTTTGTTTATTTGCCACAAAATTAAAATATTTTGATTAAATATATGAACGAGATAAAGATAATAGTGAACATATGGCTCTAGACGAGGTCGAGTGTTCGACTTGAAAGTACGAAGAGATCTGCCGCTTGAATTTTAGGGATGAGCATTGGTGATAGCGTTGGAAATTGAAAAAAAACTGGAAAGAGCAGCAATCTTACTATGAGTGGTTACAAAATTGGAGGGAGGTGGTATTGGCTATTCTTTCTGTTGAAGCCTAAATTCATCTTTTCATTGTAAATTTCTAGAACTATAATCTATAGATGGAAATTTGCAGAGGTTCTTCTCTCTCTCAAAATCGACTTAAACTTTATGTTTACTACGACCATTTAAGACACGATAACTCACAATATAAAGCTTGGGTTTTTTCCAATTATAATGTACACCGTAGAATTTTTCTAAGTGTCTGTACAACTCGGCTTTTCCTGAACTCTCATCTCCGCCTCATCAGGGAGACCGATGATCCCAAGCAATTTTGACCTAATATAGCCTACCTTCAAATGTAAGGCTACGTGCAGATTGCTATACCTGTCCGAAAAGGCGAATACCTATAAAGTACAAAATTCGACCTATGCGTTTACTTATTTGGATATACATATCTTCAGTTTCTAAAGGTTCTAAAGAAGGTTCTAAAGAAATAATTAATAACTTGTTACGCAGAAACATACCTGCCCCCTTGAACTATCTAAGTTCAATAAAACTAGAATGCATATTTTTAAACCAGACCTCGTACCTGAGTATAACTAACATGATCATGCTCTGGTTCGCTGTAACTTGCCACTTGCTCCTTGAAATTAATTCATTCAGGTATTCCTTGTACCATCAATTCCAAAATTGTTACCTCATCTGCTGTGCAAGTTGCCAAAAATTTAAACGATTGCCTGGAATGTTGCGTACATCTCTGCTAGGAAAGCTAGTCATGGATTTACCGATAAGGAAGTGACCTGGAGTTAGAAGGAGTAAATCAATTGGTTCGGAAGATAATGGAGTAAGAGGGCGAGAGTTGAGTATTGCTTCAATCTCTGTGACATACGTGTGCAGTTGTTCGTAGGTCAACAATGAATTACTAGTTACCCGCGTGAAATGGTGTTTAAACGATTTTACCGCGGGTTCCCAAATATCTAAATGTGGAGCTCTAGGAGGTATAAAATACCATGCAACCCCTTTTTTTGTGATTTTTTGGTAGAACGATTGGAAGTTTTTTCGAATCAGGTATGTTCGCGTGAATGATTCGCCCTCCCACCCTTATAATACCGCGATCTAAAAATGGGTTTAATCGGATGAGGGGACTTTTTGAATCGATAACGGGATTGCGAGATAAAGCGACGAAGAATTGAATCACCTTTCAGGCTCTTAAAATAAATGGATGATTTAAAAAATTTACCTGCCGCTGTGAATATTCTTGTACTGATTGGCTGTCAAAATTTTTTTTTCAATGGAAAAATCCACCCTTGGAGGCGTACTTATCACACTTCTGTTCCTCTCGCACACTCAGCTCGGAGTTCCCACGGGTGTACACTATACACAGCCCTCTTAAGCTGTACACATTTAACCTTTATTGGGAATTACAGATGTCGGCTTTGTAAATGCTCTGTTTTGTTCAATATTTCAGTTTGAGAGTAGGCAACTTGATTCCTGTAAATGTCAAGCACTATAAATTATATAAATATTTAAGGCAGATTATTGATATTATTACTTCCCCAGTGATGATACGTTCATACGCGAAAGTTTTGAAAAAGTTGATAGAAGATCATAATCAATTGTACATTGATCTTTGCAGAACACTGAAACCAAAATTTCACATATTACTGCATTATCATACAATTTTACAAAATAATGGACCGTGAATCAATTTTTGGAGCATACGATACGAATTCAAACATCGCCATATAAAGGATATTGCACAATCGACAAATAATAACAAAAATTTACTGGTTACCATTGCAAATAAACAATTGGTGAAAATTTTCCAAATGATACACTCCGCTGAATTCGAAGTTAACGTTCAATTTGGTTCACTTGACAACAGCGAATGTAAATCAAGATCGAACATTGAAATACAAGGTCAAGAAGAATATTATAAACAAATATAGATGAAAGGCACATTATATCAAATTCAAAACTTTTCTTGTAATTGATATGAAAGAAAGCCAAGTAGAATTTGGTAAAATTTATAAAATCTTGAGAATGAAAGACAATGTTCATTTTATTTTCAAAATATTGAGAGTAATTAATTTTGATGATCACGTTCAAGCATTTATAAACAGTAATGAAACGAAGTTAGTAAATCACAATGATTTACCTAATTTACCTAATATTATAGGGCATAATAATTTGTAACCGCGTGTTCATAACAAACGATTGTTCATCTGACTTTATGGTACTTATTTATTTAATTATTTATAAACATATTAACATTATTACATAATTTAATTAAGTCAATTATAAACTGATTTACATAACTATTTCATCAATTTATATTACTACTTCAGTTGAATTTTTGATTTATTAATTTAAAGTTACTTATTTATTCTTAACTTTTTATTGTTTTAAATAATTTACTTCAAAAATATCAAAAAGTTTGTTAAAAATCGTCTGGCGGCTGCCGCACAGTGCCTCTTGCAGGTTAGGAAAACAAAGCATCCACATTTTGGAGGAACTGATTCACCCAAGTTTGGGGTAATCAGTGCCCCAAGTTGAGAGTAGCCATCGCACCAAACTGAAGTGCTGCGACTCTCATTGCTAGCGCGACGCGACGGTTCGTTCAAACTTCTCTCCGTGTACTTTAACGAATATATTAGCTTACATTACTAAGTACACTTTTTCTTGTTATAGACGATAATAAAACGAAGAGAAGCTATGTCATGTCAGGAATTGCTTGCATTGAGTGGAGCGTTCAGCGCAGCATTGCCAACAGGTCAAATAGCACTAGATTCCTTCTTTAATACATTTAAGAGTGGTAAGTACGTAATTTTCTGCAAAGAGTGAGATGAATACAAAGTATTCTATTATAAATAGCTTTCTAATTTTGTTATCCCTTGAGATGACCTTTCCTGCAGCCAATTTTTTGACTTGTCGATAACTCCAGCATTTTCATATTTTGTGATAAGATTTTTTTTAACTAATAGAATATGTCTTTAGGAAGTCACGCGCAAGTCAAATAAAAGGTAAATAATATTCGAACAGAAAAGATAGTTTTTGGGCGCCAATTCTTTCTTGGAACAGTAACAAAAAATGACTAAATATAACCAAATAGATCAAATAAAGCCAAATAAAACCAAATAAATAAAAAACAATAAGGAATCTCTATTACGATAAAACAAATAAACCTCACTAATTATAGGTTCTTCCTAGGGACATATGTTAACAACAATTCAGAAATTTTTGTCATATTTATTATAAACTATAAAGGAATATTTTATACGAGATACAATAAAGAAAAACATTTTCGACAGTTGCTGCGTACGTTGTAGTAGAGCAGCTTAATTAATGTGTGAAAGCGACCGCAACATCAATTTTGGTAATGTTTCGGCCTTATAAAGTTAGTACAACGTTACTCTCTTCTAATAGGGCATACTGCTGCCCCTAGGTAGATAACGCAGTAACTAAAGTAGCCGATTGGCACCGATCGTAGTTTTTATTGCTGCTGTCTTGTAAATAATAATTAACAATGATTATGAATATAAGACATGTATTTTCATTTGGAGTACTAATTTTTAAATTCTAGCATATGTTTTTAATTTTATTTACTGTAATTTTGATGAAAAAGATTGAATTAAGAACATATAAAATTAACTATAAACATAAATAACGCGCTATAATCAAGAAAAATTTATAGTTTTTAAAATTATGTGATTAAAATTATTCATTTTGCTTCAAAAATTTAATCAATAATATTTATTCGAAATTTGAAAAAACAAAATTTTTGAGGCACAATTCATGTGCACGAAACCAAATATTTAATATTCAAATATTTGGCTAGGTTTAATTATAGTGGACTTTATTTCTTTAATAAAAGTTAGCTCTTATAGCCTTAAAGGTTCAGTTCAAATAAATTCCAATTCCACCAAACTCGATTAAATCATTAGGTAACTGACTGTGATTGTGATTGTCTGATTGTCAGTCAAGTGGAAAGCAAAGCTATGTTACGTCCTGCCAAAAATATTATTTATAATTTTACCTGGCAACAGACTCTATTTATATTAAAACTAATCCGTCGTTTTACCTTAGAACTTAATGTAAAAGTAGGAACGAGGACAAGCCAATTAATTGAAAGATATTAATTTGTATTTAGCAATTTATTTATAATATTAAAATTTTACAAAGAGATATTATAATTAATTTAAATTTTGACCCCTAACAAAATAATTGAATAGGCCTAAGTTATAAGTAGTCCGCTTACCGGTGGTGATCTGCTAATCCTTTTTGCAGTATAAGGTCCTTCACCTTTCACTCACAATTTTGCACTTGAAATAGGTTATAGAGTGATTTTGTGAATCTCTAATTACCGACACTAAATTGTACTGCGGTATGTTAGGTTTTCTCACGAGGTGCACTTGGGGTTTCACTTGTTGATATTTAGGGCTGAGTGTTTAGACTCAAGGACGCACTTCCTGGAATAACTGTTTAGGCTCACTGCAGGCTGTTGCTCCTGCTGTGTTTATATACTCTTTTTAGGTACTTGGCTGGTATATATATAATACTGCCTCTCCGGGGCAGTATTAGTGTAGAATTAGGTCCTAACTCTCTAGAGCAATATTGGTGAGAGTATAGGAATACACGTTCTCATGGTATTACACTAGAACTCATTGTACATCAGTAGAATGGACAATTCGTGATTACGGCATTGACACTCTTACGTTAAGAAAAAACGAAGAAGGACGCGTCTCGTTACTCAGTGTTTCGTTTACTAATTTAATTGCCTGAGTTGACTCGTCACTTACACTCACTCGTCTCTTTCCGCAAATCTTCGTGTCACACACAAACACACACAATTCACCCATCTTACAATGAATAAGCGTCAAAAATGTGAGTTATACGTTGTACCGTTTACACTTTTGTATATTCGTTAGATTTCGTTCATCCTAGTTTTAACATACCGCCCGCCTTGACTTGCTAAAGCAAGACAAAAAAGAAAGAATCAAGAACAAGTGTGAGATGAACGATAAATCTTAATAAAATTAAAATTAAAAAAAAATAAAAAGAAGGCGTGAAGAAGAAGGCTACATTAATATTTTTTTTTTTTACAACTCAGCAGTTCCCACTGAAGATATTGGCCACAGGCAAATTTTTGATATCGGTCGATCATATTCAGATGTAGCGCTTCTTATTTTTGCCGTGCGAATCAAACTATCCTTTCCAGCATAAACTTTAATAATTCTGCCCAACTGCCATTTAGTTGGAGGGAAATCATCGTTTCTAATAAGTACTAGTGAACCTATTTTAACGTTGTTAAGAGGAGTTTTCCATTTATATCTTTGTTGTAAAGAGTGTAGGAACTCCACCTTCTATCTTCGCCAAAACATCTCAGCTATGCGTTGTACGATTTGCCAACGAGTTAAACTATTTTCCAGGACCAAATTAACAGAAGGTTCCGGAGGACTTATAATAGGGGCACCTATCAAAAAATGTCCCGGTGACAGGTAAGAGAAATCATCGGGTTCCTCTGAAAGTGGACCAATAGGGCGTGAGTTCAAACATGCCTCAATTCGAGTAAGAATAGTTGTAACCTCTTCAAAAGTCAGAATATGGGCTCCTACACATCTACGTAGATGGTGTTTCAAACTCTTAATACCAGCCTCACAAAGACCTCCAAAATTAGGAGCAGAAGGCGGCATGTAGTGCCAAGAAGTTCCCTCACTAACAAATTCATTGAGAAGATCGTGATCTCGTTGAAACTGTTCTAGGTTATATTTTAGCTCTCGATCAGCACCTTGGAAAGTTGTCCCGTTATCACTGTAAAGGTGAGCAGGCGTACCTCGTCGTGACGTGAAACGTCGATAAGCAGCCAAAAAACCCTGTGAAGAATAATCTGAGACCAATTCGAGATGGATCGCTCTGGTAACGCAGCAGACGAAGAGAGCAACTTGACCCTTGTAACCTTTTCTACCTCTACCTGGACCAAAACGAATCTGAAAGGGACCCGCATAATCTACTCCTGTATGAGTAAAGGGTTTATACCTTATTGTTCTGAAGTCTGGTAAAGTGCCAATTAATTGTTTAACCGTAGCGGCACGCTCACGAACACAAGTCACACGAATTTTGACAAGATTCCGACCTCCGATAATCCAAAATCCTTGACGCAACGTATATAACATCAATTGGTTACCACCATGCATTGACCTTAAGTGAGCATGTCGCGCAATTAGTTCAGAAACACGATGTGCATTAGGAAGTATTTTCGGATTTTTCTCGTCATAATTAATTGGAGCGTTCTGTAAACGACCTGCCAAGCGAAGAATTCCGTTAACATCCAAGAATGGATTAAAGTTTATTAATGGAGATTTAGCCGAAAGAGGTTTTTTCTCACTGAAAACTCGAATTTCGCTTGAGAAAGCAATACTTTGTACATATCGTATCCAAAATAGTGAAGTTTCTGCTAATTCGAAAGTGTTGAGTAAAAGCGACTGAGTAATTTTCCTTTTACGAGAAGTATTGATGAAACGGAAACAAAACACCGTTACTCTTAGCAACTTAGGCCAAGAACTCGAATAAACTACCATATCATTTAGAAGACTATTTTCTTCATTTACCTGATGCACAAATTGAGCTTTGAGTGGTCGCACCTTTTCTCTATCTATACCTTCTGGAAGTTCGGGTCATTAGGCCAATTTTCTGAATCTAACTTTAATCAAAATGGTCCTTGCCACCACAAGTGGTCATTCAAGATTTGTTCCGGTAAGAGACCTCTAGATGAACAATCAGCGGGATTTTCTCCTGATGGAACATGTTTCCATTTAGCTGTGGGAACCAAATTGTGAATCTGAGACACCCGGTTTGAAATGAAAGTCTTCCAAGTAGACGGAGGTTTATATAGCCAAGCTAGGACTATAGTCGAGTCAGTATGACAGTATAATGGAACATTTTTAAATCCCATTGTATTTACAGTATACTTTAAGGTCTTCGCGAGTAATTGCGCACCACAACGTTCTAATCTAGATATGGTTACTGGTAGAATTGATGCTATTTTAGTCTTTGCTAACAATAGACTTACATGTGTTTCACCAGTCTCCTGAAGAATGCGGAGATATACTACAGCGGAATAAGCTCTAGTCGAAGCTTCTGAAAACCCATGTAACTCATAACTCAAACTGTTATCTCTATACCCTGTCCATCTAGGAATTCGAATCCTTTCCAATTCTTTAAGATCATTATAAAAATTGCTCCAATTCTTTTTTAGCTCATCACATTTCGTCATTTCCTGCATCACTTTTTTTTTGCTACAACCACTACCGGTGAGAGCCACCCTGAGGGATCATAAAGTCTAGCTATCACCGATAGTAATATTCTTTTTGATTTTTGTTTGATATTTGGAGTCTCTACTTGAAATTTAAAATCATCCGAAGTGGGATCCCAATGTAATCTTAGAATTTTTAAGTGAATACTTTGGGTTTCCTCCCAGGCGAAAAATCAAACGTCCTTTTATGATTCCCTTGTGGACATTTTGCTAATACTAGCTGGCTATTTGAGGCCCATTTTCTTAAATCGAAACCCCCTAGTGCCATTAAATGAGAGACTTGTTCTCGCAATTCACAAGCTTCCAGAATAGTGTCCGTGCCAATGAGAACGTCATCGACATACAAATTGTTTTCTAGAACCATCTCAGCTTTAGGAAAGGCAGGACCCTCATCACTAGCAAATTGTTTAATAACTCGATTGGCCAGGTACGGGACACATGCGACTGATTTAATCGAAAGGATTGTAATTTACCTTCTGGTGAACTCCATAGAATACGCTGATAGTCACGGTCACGTGGATCAAGTTTGATCTGCCGGAAAATTTTTTCAATGTTGGCTGCAAAAACAAATTGTGGCAATCGCCAGCGCAAAGTTATAGAAATTTAGTTTTTAAACTGGTTAGAATTTTTTCTAGAATGTTCTTAGCTTTTCCAAAGGAATTACTTATCGCGATGGGAGGACCATCTCGGAAAGGCAACCTTATCATGTATCGGCCAGAGGGTAAACGCGTACAGTGTTTATTGAAATGTTTCTCACAGCGAATTCCATCCTCTGTTAAAGACGATGAGGAGGGAGGTTCTTCTAACTCCCAAAAACGTGACAATTCATCATGAATTTCTGCAGCCGAACACTGAAAGGCTGAGATAGAACGACCTTTTACAGACTGTTGAATAGGTCCTGATAGTATCCACCCAAAAATTCTATTTTGAGCAGTTAACGAAGCAAGGATGCCTTGTTTTAATCCTGGAAGCAAAGATTAGCCGAATTGATCAGCTCCCAAAATAACGTCTATTGGATTAGATCCGAAAGCATCTTGATCTGCTAAGCTGAGATCTCTGAATTGCCTTCAATTTACCTGATTTGGTAATTTGGGAGGAAAGTAAGATGTGAAATTAAACAAAACTAGGGCTTGTAAAGAAATAAGGGTCTGCTTAGACTCCTTAGTACGTAGCCATACTTGGGCCAAACTTTTAGCGACACCGACTGATTCTCCTCCCACGCCATATATTTGAGTATTAACTCTCTGATAAGTTGCACGCAATATTCTGAAAACTCTTTCGGATAGGAAACTGCATTCGGATCCTGGATCCATTAGTACTCTAAAACTTTCACGTCTACCATTATCTGATTCTAATTCGATAACTGCTGTGGCTGGTAAGGTGGAACGTGGATTCGCATCATAATCACTCAGAATGCAAACTGATTCACTATCCTGAATAAGATGGTGCGCTCCCTTCAATCCATTAGCCCTTTTATTGATTATTTTAGAACTTGTACTTGGTTGTGAGGTAGACGAATTTTGATTTTCATTAGAGTTAAAAATCGATCAATCTCCATCCTGAGTGGGAACTACTGAGTTATTAGTAGGATTCCAAATATCCCAGTGTAAAAGAGTATTATGTTTCCGTTAAAATTTCATACAAGTAAATTTACTAGAACATTTCTGAGGTCTATGGCCAAGTGACAAAAAATTGAAGCATGCACGTTTTAGTATTACAAATTCTCTTCGCTTGTCTGTAGTTAATGCTCTGAATTCTTTACACTTAAAAAGTGAATGATTTTCTCTAATATAAAGACAGTTTTAGTTGGGAGAGGCAGTATGGCTTTGTGAAGAATTAACTTTAATTTGTTTGTTTTTATCCGAAGATCCCGCCCCCGAATTTTGAATCGCTTCAAGTGTGCGAATACGTAAGTTTAAAAATCCAATTAATTTTTCAAAAGTGGGATACTCATCTTCAGCGCCTAAGTGAGTCTCCAATTCTTTAAGAGAAACTGAATCCAACTTACGCACTGTCTGGAAAACGAGAATATTATCCCAATGCTCAGTTGGTCGATTTAAATTTTTTAAAGCAGTCAACGCTGCGTTATCTCTGTTCGTTATATCTCTTCGTGTTATCTCTCAATAATTTTAAATCTAGAATTGAGCCGACCGAAACATCAGGAATTGATACCACTGTTTGTGAATGTGCATTAATTAGGGCACGCTTATTCACAAATCTTTTTTTTATCAGATTCCAGGCAGATTCGAAATTTGCCTTTGTTAAAGTGACATGCTTTTTTATGTGAGCAGCCTTACCAGTTAAAGATGTCTTTAAATAGTGTAAACGATAGGCATTCGAAAATGAATCATTGTGTATAATAAGTGCCATGAAAAGATCTCAAAAATTTTCCCACTCAATATAATTCCCTGAAAATGTCGGCAATGTAATTTAAGGTAATCTTGGAATCGAATGTTTTTGTCGACTTATATTTTCTCGAAGAGAAGTTTCAACAGAATCATTAACGTTTGAAGTAAGCTGATGTAAACTGTTAATCAAAAAATCTATTGCAGATAGATAAGTTGTTTCAAGTTCTAAGAATTGCTTTTTAGAAAAATAATCGATTTGCTTTCGATCCTCTACAGAGTGCATTAATGTTGCTTTTAGATTGAGTTCTACTATACGTCGCCATTTCTGTTCTACCAAGTTTAAACGACCTTTAATAGTGGTTTTATTGCGTTTGACTAAAGCAAGTTTTTTATAATTAATTTCAGTACGAGAAATAGCATCGTGTAATGATTCCAACTCAGTAATTATTACATCCATCTTAATAAATTGTCGGACAAAGCAATCTACTTTAAAATTGTCAAAATGGTAAAAATGTTAAGTTTGATACAACCACAAACTTTAAACTTTAATTTTACAATTTCCTGAAATTATGAAAGGGAAATAAACTCTTTATAATAAACTTAAACTTATCCGATTCCTGTTGGTCATTTCTGATGAGGCGATTGATATCTCGTTGAATCTCTGATGGTTGACATAAATCTTGTGGGGCAAGAAGAGAACAATCAGCAGAGAAGAATCAGCAGAGAAGAATAACGTATTAGTAAGCGTTCTCGCATGAGATATGAAGAGAATGTAGACCTTGTTCATCAATAATGTGTAGTTGAACCTCGTAATTGTTGACAAAAGCAGGTACTCGTGAAATTATTTGCCAAGAGTGACAAGAATGTTAGTCAGAAAGCGAAAATCAATGAATAAGGATAACACATGAGTAAGCGTTATCGAACACTATAAAAGAAGGCAGACTTCTTTCATGAAGGATAAATTCAGCAGTTGGTCAACAGAATTTTCGTAGCGTAATTTTCTCTCTACGAAGAAATAGAATTTAATGGTGTAATTCGACAAACATTCACGAGCACTGAGTTATCACTATTTTGATAATATTAAATTGATTTTCAGATTCAAAGTTCCTTTGATGAGTTTCGACACAACAAAAGTCACCTTGATAAAGTCGAGTTAGCGTCACTGAGCACGAGATTTCAAACTTAATGTTATGTTTCGATATTGAACCTTTTCAGATTTTCACTGCTTCTTTTTGCACCTTTTTAACTGTTTCGTAATTCTCAACACTCGACATCAATCGATCTATCCCGGACGAGCCCTCAAATGTTCAGTACGTAGCCTAAGATTGTCCTTAGGTTTAATTACTATCGTCAATAAATGTGAAGGTGTTGGAAATCCGCAAGATAAACACTTGTATTAAATGTGATGGAAAACGTAACAAACTATTTATTATATTGTTATTAAATGACTATTGCACTAAAACTCCTTGTACATCAGTAGAATGGACAATTCGTGATTACGGCATTGACACTCTTACGTTAAGAAAAATACGAAGAAGGAAGTGTCTCGTTACTCAGTGTTTCGCTTACTGATTTAATTGCCTTAGTTGACTCGTCACTCACACTCACTCGTCTCTTTCCGCAAATCTTCATATAACACACACACACAATTCACCCATCTTACAATGAATAAGCGTAGAAAATGTGAGTTATACGTTGTACCGTTTACACTTTCGAATATTAATTAGATTTCGTTCATCCTAGTTTTAACCCAAAAGAATAATCCAAATCTAAGGTTGTTGACTTATCGAGAAATAAAATGGATGCCTAAATACGGAACAAAAGAACATTGCAGTACTAATGCTGTGTAATAAATCACTAAATAAATAAATTATAAAGGTCTGCGGCTCACTCTCACTTATTCATCTTGCGAGAAAAAAAGACAGACAACCAAATCGTGAAGCTGCAAATCGACGATACTCACAATGAGTAAGTCACTGCTCGTCTCGCTGGTCCTATTTACTCGGCTCTGGTCGTCACTCACTACAGTCGTCACAACAGTATTCTCAGTAGTCTTTCTAGAATTCGGGCAGTACTTGGTAGTCTGACGAACATGAATTCTCAGTAAATAGCCCCTGTGTTTTAGGCGACTTCGAGGATCACTGTCGGAAAGAAGGATGTATGACGCTCAGCGCTTCTATAAACAGGTTAAGTGGAGTGACTGAGCTCGATACGAGCGACTACAAAATGATTTCTCGCCTATTTGCCAATTTAATAAATAAATATATGAATTCGATGAATGATAAGTAGTCTTTCCTCTCCGAAAATACTTTAAATTAACGTTTACATGCTCATCATGTAATAATATGATTATTGCACTGAAAAATAATTAAAATTATAGTATTTCCCCAGTCAAAAATAGATTGCTGATTCGACTTCGTGTTTGTCTGTCGAAAGACTGTGGATATTTTCGTCGATTCGACGATATTTTGTTGCCGATTTCGACGTCGTTCCGACGTCCAATTAAAGACATTTCTTATGACCGCATCGACGTTAAAGCATCAATTGTTTTGACGTCTATAATAATTATTTTATGGATATTTTACAAAACTGCCATCATCTTGTTTCCGCTAGGGAGCGTTTTTAAGCCATGTTTTGGTCGCATCTTCCACGACACTTGAATTGCAATCTGAATTGCAGACGAGAAAATAACCTGCAACAATTTTATTGTTTTTTAATTATGACGATAAAAATGGAATCTTTTTGAATTTATACTGAGCCAGACATTAATGTTAAAATCTTACCTTTTTTTTGGAAGTTTTTTGAAAACTTAAAATGAGTCTAAGACTGGATTTCGGAAAGTTGGTTGGAGAATTGTACCAGATGTTGCTTATGGTTAGATCGCAGGTATAGATCTGCAGTATTGAGTGGCCCAACAGTTTTTCGGAGTAAGGACAATTTTATTGCTGTGAGTAGGCGTGCCAGAGGTATGCTTAAAAATTTTGTCAGCAGGATCAGTGTATTATAAACATAGTCGAAAACCGAAAAAATTACGACGATAATTTCGACTCGATATCATTCGACGGTTGATGGTTACCACGTCACAATTCTGACTGGATCGGACCTAGGGCTATATTGGTCTTACTAGCTATGCTGGAGATTGACCGCAAATTCTTCGCTAACCATGATGATGCATTTGAATCTTCAAGAAAAATGGCACCCCTTTCCCCTTTGATATTGTGCGTTATTTTCATTCTTTTTATTGTGTTTGATAATAATTCTTTACAATTAATTGTATTCAGTTATTAGAATGAGAATTTACATATCCTCCTTTTTTTTTATTTTCTCTAATTTCGTTCCCTTATTATTATGTCCATTGTATTTTATAAATAATTGTCAATCCAGAGAATCGGCTGAAAGATTCTAATCGTTCTGGATCGTCTTCTTTTTTAGCATCGTTCTTTTGTTCTGTATTTAGGCATCCATTTTGTATCTCGATACGTCAACAACCTTACATTTGGATTGTTGTTTTGTATTCTGCCTAATAATTCTGCCTCTTTGCTTTGAATTTTAAAAGAAAATAACCTAAAAAAAGGTAATAATATTTAGGAATTTTATTAAATATTTTTATGATATATCGTACCCACCACCCATCTCAGTGGTTGCCGAGAGCCCCCTTAAGCTGTGATTATCGATCAGACAGAGAATTACAAAAACTTTCGTAATTAGCCGATTGCTTCCGAACATCGATAGCCGGCTGATGTTTCGGCGATTGCCGAGAGCTCTTAGTCTTGACTGGTATCTCGCATCGCACTCACTAGTTAGCCCTAGCACCGAATACGCCTTCAGTTTTGTAGCCCAGATTCGTGCTTAGTTTTCGTTATCATGCCGGAGTGCAAACGTTCGTCACCAGTGCAGTGCAGAGGATTATCTTACCCCAGAATCCAGCCCCACCCTGCAGTCAAGCTCTAAATAAGGGACGAAGCCCCCTAAATTATCTGCCTGAAACAGGTTCTTTGTAGTAGTAAGTTAATAAATGTGTTATTAGACTTACACCTGACTCAATCACTCAATCACTCCCCTTTTGCTGCTAAACGGCTATGGTTGCGCCTAATAGTCATGTTACATATATCGAGTTTCTCTCGTAAAGCTATCTCAGGCAATTTTAGTAAATCCGGGGGTAGGTCGGTTCTTTGACATAACTCACCCCTTTGCCTCATAGGTTGCTATAATTGTGCCTGCTGATCACAGATGGATTTTATAAATGAAACTTATAAAAAATACCGCTTGGCAGAATACTAAAAGAAGGAATTATTTTGGACCCAACAGGAGTGGCTGTGCTTGACAATTTATTGGACATAAATACTAATCGATAGGCACACCTATGAATATCATTTATTCTGAACTTCTAAGACTTAAATCTCTTCAATTAATTTACCTTATTATTATAAATTTTGTAAACCATGTTGCGTACCCTCAAAGTCCTTTGTTTATCAGAATTGTAGATTCTCTTTATTTATGTATTTTGTGATTTTATCTTTTGAAAACCCCTGGTTTATACTTTAAAAGAGTTTAAATTATAACGGCGATCTTATTTTATTTTGTACAATGAAAATCATTTTTTATTATTTATTTCCTGTTATATTGTAACCCATTTTGTTATAATATCTTATCCCCTTTGTTTGTTAGTTTACAAAAATAGATATTTTGTAATATTATATTCAAAATCCAACGGTAGCGAGCGCCGTCGATAGTCTCTCCAACTTTGAAGAAATAGGGCCCGATTATGGTTTTGGAGCACACTCCGGCCCAGACAGTTACTCCGCCGGAGAGAGTAAAATGAGCCTTGTCCGTCATTGAATTCTGTCCCAAAAATCACTATTTCCATATTGCAAACGACGTATATTACTCAAGGCTAAAATGGCACTAAATGACCTTTCGGAATCGTGTATATTTGTCAAAATCGGCCTAAAAATGGCAGAGTTATTCGATGTTGAAATCAGATACATCCAGATAGCGCACCCTGTATAGTTTTTATTATACTATGCTTTTTTTTGTGAACTCCTTTTGTTTGAGATTTGTAAAATAATTATATAAATTTATGTAAATTTATCTACTTATATAAATCCTAAAAAATCTTAAATTCTTTGTTAATTTTATGTTTTAGTGATTTAAAAATTGAATAAAACCACACCCCTCTATATTAGGCTGGGGCGAAAAACCAACATTGTGTGTCCAGGCAACGCCTGGGTGCGGAAAAGTGGCCCAGTACAAACCAAAACTCAGCACACTTTGAAATTTTGAAATTGGATAAAATCTTCAGTCTGTTCTTTGAAGGTGAAATCTCGAAACTTCACAAAAAAACAGTAAAATTTACGGTGTTGCAAAAATGGGCTTAAAATCGATACCGATGCCTTCCAAGGGTGACTTTACGATGAAAAGTCATCAGATGGTACTTAGAGGTCCGTACCGAGTCGCCAAAGTCACCCCATGCGAATCCTCATGGAGGGGGAAATGGCTCAAAATTGCTTATTTTCGAGTAAAACGCTTAAATACTTGTGCACCTCCTAGTTCACTGAGTTCTACTACTTCGAGTGACCTAGAGCCCACCACGTGGAGGTGGCTACACATCGGGCTCCACCCACGCCCTACTCAACCAACCAACCATATGTAGAACGTGCTTATTTAAGTCTCAGAGTAAATAATTACATTAATCCCGAGCCTCGGGACCGACAGCTACGCGCCACACTTCTTGATGCCTTGTTTGGACACCTCTGTTACCACTCTAACAGTTCTTTCCACCGCTACTGTGTGACAATGGAAGGATGTAAAGTCCCAGTCTGGTACCAAGCTATCGGCCATAGATAGCTTAGCGGTAAGTTCATCGTCTGTTATAGGAATTAAAACTGGAGGTACGGTAAGTGAAACATCTGTCTGTTTCCAATCAATCATTTCTGTGTAATCATTAGGTCCAAAATTAATTTTTGGCACAATATTATATCTAACAATTGTCTGTTGCTTATGTTTTGCTTCCAGAATTTTGGTGAGTGCGTCTTGGCGAACGGTAAGCCCAGGGTCGGTTATTATTCCCAGAAGTATATTTTCTGGCATAACAGAGAAGTTGTTTGTCTGAATGGAAGTGTTTAACACATTTCGGTACTTCAGAGGAAGAAACCTTGACAATTTGATTGCTTGGAAGAGGTGCCGACTCACATCAGCGATAG
>JAUESI010000009.1:525738-535855 GCA_032275145.1 Synergus laeviventris | reverse complement strand
CCCGGAAGCCTTTATATGTACCAACAAGGTCTGGATAAAAGGACAAATTTCTTTTTGCTCACTGACAATCATTACTAGCAGCGTAAATTTTTAAATGGATTCAATTAAATTTACATGGATCGTTTCGTACATTATCCACCTGCGTTTATGGTCAGGTTCTGAACTGTGAATAATTGAATGAGGCTCAAGTACGAAAGAACTTCGAGAAAGGGTAATGGTCGTAGCACGCGATACTCAAAAAATGCACTGTCAGAGTGCATATTTTTGGCCTTCTGGTAAGAAGCTCGTTTTAATACTGATTAATAACTGTTATATTACTTTCCCGAAAAGTCGGTCAAGGAAAGGAGATCGTCTTTGAAAGGATGAGTTAAGAGAACATTTTTACGAAATGAATAAAACTTTTTTTAAACTGCATTCAAATTTTGTTACTATACCCATATGCGTAATGATATAAATGGTACAATTAATTGTAATAATCGAATTCTTTCTCTATATTGCCACCCCCCTTTTTAATGAAATAATAAAAAATCACAGTTTATAACCAACTGTAATTATTATCTGATATTTGCACACGATATTATGTGGAATCTATTATTTAATTTAACAATAAGCGAAGGGAGCGTAAAAAAAATATTAAAATTCTACTTCTATTTAAAGAACATACCGGTAGAATGGATTTAATTATAAGTATCCAACAGGTAGTTCGAATATAATGACATTTAAATCAATTCATAAGATCACGTTTTTAAATCTTTTTTACAGTGCCTGAAGTAAAGATCACGCGTTAATAATAACTGAGAAGGCAAAATGTAAAGTCGATTGACCTTCTACAAACAGAAATTTTTAACTATTATATATTTTGGAAAAAGTAATCAAGGTTTTGTAAAAAATTACTGTGCGAAAACGATGATTTTAAAAATTAATTTAAAAAGAGCTACTGTTTATGTTTAAAACTATTTCTAGATAAATCAGTTATCCACAACTTGTAGTTAATGATAGTCAGATGACTGCTAATAATAGCTGATTAAGTGCTTTGATTAATAATTAACTTTCTGAACTCTTAATTTAATTACTATCAACGCCTTTCTCACAAATCATTATTCTTGACATTTGCTTTTATGTAAATAACAAAATGACAAAAATATATCTGTAAGTGAATATTAGCTGATGAAACTAATTGATACTGAATTTACTTAATATATATATATATATATATTTTTGAAGTATCTTTGAATTAATTTTTTCCATTTCAGATAATTAGGGATGTGAACTTTCGCGGAAAGAATCCTTACTTGAGTCAAGAGATCCCTTCGGTCACTATATCATGTTAATTAAAATGTATTCGTCATGGGGAATAAATAAGTGCAAAAATTGTAGACTGCATACAAGCTGAAATTTATAAGCCACCAGAAATGTTTTCGAATTATAAAGGCCAAAAAGAAAGTGATGGATTATATTTGATTATATTCAGGAAGAAATTAAAGCTCTTTTAATTCAATATTTATTCAAAATTCAAATTTTATTTAAAATTTAATTTTTATTTAAAACTTGAATCTCGAACCATATGAGCAGATATTTTTTAACGATAAATAATTTTATGATATAATTGGAAACTTTTCTAATATCCAAAGAGTATATAATAATGAGAGGTTTCAGCCAAAGAGTATTCGAGTAAATAATCACTAAATATTCTTTATATTTCTCTAGTCATACATAGATATTATCTATAATTTTGAAGGTAAAATACCAAATTATTTTTTATTAATTGAAGAAAGTATTAAGATTAATGACGGAATTGCTTGGGTCGAATGTTGACTTCTCTCTGGGGAATTGCAGATCTGTAATGAGTATCATGACGAACTTCAGGGTGAGCTTCGTTGTGTTGCAAAGAACGTTGAATGACTTCAGGAACGAGAGGAATGTGTGCTCCTTCGGGGTGGAATCCATTTTCATCAGCGGTGTATCGTATTTCGTATGTCACTCCATCGTTTCCAACATATTTGTAACTTCCTCGAACTACAATAGGTGCTCCTTCCAGACCCACTGGTCCTGGTTGTCCAGCTTCATCAGCAGCAATTCCATTTTCAGTTTCGTACTCAAAATTGTAAGAGCCATCAGGTGAAATATCATGTCCTTGTTTTAAAATTTTAAAATGTGCGTGTGGGCTGCTGAGATGGGAAACATCAGCCGCCACGATTGCCAAAAGGCCCAAAGATATAAGCTGAAACATTTAAATTAAACTTTTATAGTGTCTCCTCTTTTTTCTTTAAATTTTTCACGGTTTTTAGCAACAACGCCGGAATATAGTAAGAAACATGATTCGGACGAGAATTAATATGTTTGGATTAATTTAATGATGCAGTTGAATCACATGTAATTTTATGTATACGAAAAAAAAGACGAACAGCAAAAGGCCGATATTTTATTACCTAAACGAGTTTATTATGCAATCAAATATCTACATTTTGGCAAATATCAAGGTGAATAATACAGAATTTTCATTGACTGAGATGCTAAAATGAATTATGATATTATATAAATGATGGTAAGACGAATTTTAGTATGTAATTCAAAAGTTAATTCCGAATAATTTACATCATACAAAATGATATTCGATTCTAGCATAATTAATTGTTTATTACATGGAGGACGAAATGTGAATATGGTATAACACACAATAATTCGTCTCTTTAGAGGTTTCGTGTATTAGGATAATCTTGAATTAACAAAGAGGTCTCACGCGATATTGATCTTTTCATATATGTAAATATAATGTAAAGAAACGTAATTTTTCAGTCCTTTATTATTATCATGCGGTTTTTTTACTTGCCAACCATCTTTACTGTAATCCCATCCTTTCCAAATCTTTGACAAGGTCGTCTTGTGTTATTTCCAGATGAAAATAAAACATGAAATTAACTTTCAGTATCAACTTGATTACTTTTTTTAGCAAGGTGATTACAATAAAGTGGGGCTATTTTTTATTACGCAATGGTATTAACATTTCTAAAGCAATTAGCAATTTATTTTCTGATAAAAACTAATTGTGTGATGCTTTTTTGGCAAATTTTTGTAAAATTGATTTTTCAACTATAACTTTAACGAATCAGATGACCTAATATTGTATTAAAAAATAAATGAAATGTGGACAAAAATAATATTCAATAGAAATGAGAGAAAAAAAATTACATTTGCTTCACAAAAATCTAAAGTGTTCATTCAATGAGCACCAAAGTTGATATAACTTTCAACTTCACAGCTAGTTTATAATGCCGCGCCACGTTGCTTTCTACTGTGTGAAGAAGATAAAATGGCACACCCATAATATCCATAATATACATTTGGATTGACATGATTACGCATCTCGGGTGCATTATGTGCAAATAAGAAACGCACTGATCAATCTGTCGATACCGTCACGTCATGTCGGGTTTCGTACGTCATGTAAAAAACTTGTTATACTCTCCAATTTCGTAATCAGAAATATAGCCTGATTCCCCCAATTTTTCTCAGCTCGTTCTATTAAATTTCAAAAATCAACTACTGCATGACTTAGTAATACTGAAGTTAGTAATATGTAATTATCTTCTGATAAACTTACGAAGAATTTCATGTTGACCAGAGCAAATAGATTGACTGACTGCGCTGATAAAGGATGCATAAAGCCACTTATTTATACTAAAACCTCCTAGTGGACAACATTGCCAAATTCGATAATGTCATTCTTTCCGCTGAAATAAACTTTAAATGACCTTTTGCAAAATTAAAGGAGGAGTCGGAATATTAAAAGGATGATTTAAGGAAAGAGGAGTCGGCAGAAAAAACTGGATTTGAAGTAATTAAATGTATTCATCATATAGCCAACTATTCTAATAAGCTGTATGTCATAAAAAATAAAGTCATAGATAAAGGAAAGCAAACGAAAAAATAAGGGACCTCAAGAGTTATCCAAAGTCAACGAACGGATAATCCGAGCTCGTGCTCTTTTTTTCCCCACTTCTTTTTCATACAGTTCAGTGATCAATTAAGTGGTTCTAAATATGCTTTCAGCTAATAATTAATTTTTAATATTTTTCAACTAGTTCTTGAATTTTCAATTTTAATCGAACAATGAAAATTCCGTTCATAGAGAAGACGAATAACGAAAAAAACATAGGTACCTAAAAAAAATGTCGGCTCTTTTACAAGTTTGAAGGGTATGCTAATTCATTTTTTACATGAGAAACAAATTTTTTTCAGTTTGGTCACGTTTCCTTTCCTGATTTCGGTCTCGTTTTCCCTTTCATTAAAAATGTAAATGAAACCAAAATAAAAAAACGTTCAATCAAGATAAGAGTTGGTCTATCTGAAGAGAACTTTTTTCTCGCTTTTTACAACATAAAGGATGACATCAAGGTGTGTCTTCTTTGGTGAGGCAAGGGCATAGATTACCAAAAAGTATTCTGCCACGTGCTATTACGTCTTTCTCCCACGCATACTTAAGCAATCCCAAACCCCCATATGCACATATATAATTTCAAATCTACTATTCCAACTTAAACACTTAACTGAAATTTCCAAGGATTATACAATCGATCGCTTTAGTCGCAAGCATCTAAAGGTCAAGATGAGAAATAAATTTTGGCAGAAGACTCTCCCTACCAGATTACGAATTCTCGTTCTTCATAATTCGTTCTTCTCCTCTATTCAATTTGGGAGAGGACCAAGGGAAAGTGGGGTTTCTCGTTTCATATAAATTGGACCCCAGATCTCAACAGACATCAAACACATCTCAAAACTTCTTACAGTTTCGACTAATCCAACCAACCAATCCTCAATATGAAGTTCTTCGTGAGTTTCCATTTTTTTTAAATACAATATCTCTTCGTTATGAAAAAAAATACGGTTATTTCTTAAATTAAATTGCAAAACAAGTTCTAGTGATTTTTTGTGATAGTGAGCATTTATAATCTTCTGGATTATTTTTCATCTGCTATAAGTGAAATAAAAGTATAATATAATAGTGTGCTCCATCCTATTTTTGATAATAATCAATTTATCAAGAACATCTCTGAGTTATCTATTATTCACTAATGCGAATGATAGGATTCTTTTAGTTTTTAATTTTTTATTAATTGTTTGCAATTTTAATACTTTTTAAAAATATTTCTCCCCTGTTGTTTCTATTGTTTCTCTTTCCTATATATACCACCTCAATTTTATATCCATTCAATTATTTATTTTTCTTTACTTTCATATGTTTCCTCTCTTCCTATTTTAACTTCTTTTGGTCTTTCTCATTGTGTGTTCTTCCATTTAGCATGAAAAATCAAGTAAATTTTCACTAAAAGTCAATTTTCTTACATTTTCAGATCGTAGCTTTGGCCCTTGTCGCCGCTGCCAGCGCTCTTCCCCAACAACAGCCAATCGCAATTTTGCGTCAGGCCCAGGACATCTCTCCAGAGGGATCCTACCAATACAACTACGAAACTGAAAATGGAATCCAGGCTGCTGAGAATGGTGCACCCCAGGCTGTTGGACCCAAAGGAGAAGTTGGAACTGTTGCCCAAGGAAACTTCCAGTACACCGCTCCCGATGGCACCCCAGTTGCCGTAACCTACGTTGCCAACGAAAATGGATTCCAACCCCAAGGTGCCCATCTTCCAGTTGCCCCCGCAATCCCAGAACAGATCCAGAGAGCTCTTGACTACATCGCGGCTCACCCACAAAAACCCGAAGACCTACAATAGAAACTTTATAAACAACCGCCTTAAGTTTAATTCTTGTTATGAGAAAAAAATATAGTCTATTTCCAAACATATACTTGTCCTTTTACTTTCTCTATATACATTATACCACTTATACTTTCTATCGCTATAAGATTACCTCAAACTTGTTTTCCGGTTATGGAAAGTATCTTGATGTCACCTTAAATTTCGCCTTGGAATATAATGGATTTCGTTTACGAATATGTGAAAGAAAAAAGAAATTATATTGACAAAGTTTCTAGCAAATGCCTGATCTATACTCTCTCAATCTGAAATAATAAGAAGTTACTAATGAAATAGTGCCGATTTGTTATAAATTCACTTTGGTAAGCATTTTTGCACTACATTAATTTAGTTACACTTACTTATAAATGATTTAATAATTTTTCACTATGAATTAGTAAATATATTGACATTATTTCTAATTACATGCGGTCAAGTTTGGAAAATATATAGACACACAAATAAAGAAGAAAAGAAAAATAAAAATAAGGAAGAACCAACTTGGACACTACCATATATTATTAAATCAAAAGATCAACTGCTATAAGGAATTCGCGTAAAGCTGCCATTTTTTGCCGATTTTCTTTGCACTTTGCACGCATTTACATCCTCCCGACTTGTCACTATGTCAGAAGTTATTTAGAGAGAATTAAACGCAAAATCAGAAATCTAACAGAGATCAATTCGTGCATGCTCCTGCTGCGAATTCTTCTCTCTGATTTCTCACTACAATTTATTACCTGTCGTGCTAGAATCAAATTCTTCAGCGTACTTACAATAGATGTTATATAATAGAACATCGCATAAATTTTGTTCGGAAATTTATGAGATTTATTTTGGAACGAATGAAGCGTCTAATTTATTATACTTTGTCAGCAGGATATAGCATTGTTTCTATAATCATTTAATATAATTCTAATATATAATTAACACTTTTCAGGAATGTTTAATTTTTTTAATCAAGAAAAGGTTTTCATAAAACAATAAGCAATTTCTGCAATCCACGTTTAACATAATCGCGGTTATTTTGTTTCTATTTCTCGAGTGATCTTTGCTCCGTTTGTTCATCTGAAGGAAAATTGCTTGCCCCGTAGCATCAGAGTTGAAAGGGTTCATTTTTTTCCGGTCTCGTCCCTTCGAGCAGACATTAGCAGGCGAACTTGGAATGAATGCAAGGCGTGTGAACCAAGGAGTCAGTTAATAAATATAGGTCTTCTGAAAGAGCATCATGACCATCACTCCGTAGTTATAACGTAAAAGTGCAATTATATATTAATGTAATAGTGTGTAATAGTACATAATTCAGATCCTACCACTGTAGAAACTTTGTGGTGCCGTTGATATTACCCTTTATTTGTTGCGGCTATAGTACCGATATTATTGAAGCAAGTCTCAGTACCGCCTTATACTATTGTTAACACTGCGGCATGATAATAACGTTCACTGACAGTGCACAGAGAAAATGGATACTCAAACTTTACATCTAGATAGTCCAAAACTTGAATTACAAATATATTCATCATAAATATATAAATATTCAGCCTAATTATCTTGTTATTCAAACTTAGTATCTAGGATATTTAGATTGAATATCTTAGATGACTGTCACATATCGTAGTTCACTACCCAAGATATTAAGGTTTTTTTCTTCCTAATATTAACACGAGAGCATAAAACTATGTAAATCTCTCGTGTATCATGCATTTTATTTTATCTACACAACACTCGTGTTACGCATTTTACGTATTTTGAAATCTTTTAAAACTTTCTATAATAAAAAATATGAAGGCAAATAAAAATAGTCACTCAATATGCATATTATTAATTGATCGATATATGATGATATTGAAACATCCTGGGAATTAAGTGAAGGTTCTGCATTTTAAATTTCAAAACCTTTCCGCGTAAAACCCGTAGGTGTGTCGGATTTCGCTCTATGAAAAAATAATAATCGCACCATTAATCACAGTTATTAAAGAGATGTTTGTTTTCGACAGGAAAAAATGTACATTCATCCGTCAGAGTTTCTTTGTGATGTAGATATTAATTATATATATTAAAAATAATTGAAGTGTATTACGTTCGCCGTTCGAATCTGGACACTTTTCTTGATTGGAAATATCAACTTTTTGGGAGTTGCGACTTTGCAAGTCGATAATGATACAGGACGAAAAGGGGCACGTGTATTTAAAACAAATACCAGAGCAAACTGAATTATGCATACAATGATATGCTTCTCCTTCAATCACATGCATGTACCGCTCGTTACATTCGAATCGTAACAGACGATCAAGGGAAGCAGCCACATTATCAGACAATGGTTATCGTTGAGTAACCATTGAGAGGTGCAATCTAACACCCGACAATTTACTCTGAACTTCGACCGCGATGTTATGAAACGGCAATTGATGAGGCACACATCATCTAACTTTATGAGGGGTTTTAAGTTTCAGAATTTGCTAGTTGCTTACGTGATGCATGGCTCTTTTCTTGTCTCACGATTCAATACCAGTCAATACTACTTGCAAATATTTTCCATTTTTAGTTACAGGTATTCTCGAACTTTGACAAATCTTGAATTGAAATTTAGCACATTATATTAAAATTTTCAATTATACAATTAACATACTTTTAATGCATTTTGTATGTTTAAGTACCATATTAAAAAGTATATCCATAACTGTCGAATGTGTAACTATATATATTGTTAAATATATGATGATGTGTCGAAACGTAAAGTTTCTCAATTCAATCAAAAATTGAGATAACTTAATTATGATGTATTATTCACTTTATTACTACATACAACATATATGCTAATTTAAAAAATTAATTTTTATATTAAGTTTCCGTTGCAAAGTTTTGATTTGAAAGTTTTCGCTTCTCGTTTTTTTTTACTTTTGAGTTATTTTTCAGCCGTTAATCATGCTTTTAATTTAAACACTTAAAAATGGTAATCCCTGGAACCCCTCCCCATTTTAATGTTAAACCGCACTCACATTGTTCGCCGAGTGAATCACGGGTGAACCTTCAATGTCACAATTGTTCTTCACACGATAAAATAAAAAGATTTAAATAAAGAGATGAAGAATATTCAACCCACAGAAATAGTTTTAGAATATTTATGATGCAAGCCATAACGGCGTATCTGCACTCGAATTCCTCGACGCCCCCTGATGGTTTTCAATTCACGCGTTATATCCTGAATTATGTGCAAACGAAGAATTCACGCCGACAATGCGTATTCCATTGTTATATTATATCAAAGGCATCTCTTAAGTGTCTATTCTCGAGTTCGCAATGCTATTATCGCTTTGCGCACGCGCCATAAATCTATCATTTGTGAATCGCACCGAGGATCATATTCAATATATGTGTAATGTCTTTTTAATGTTTACTTATTAAAGAGCTAATTGATGACAAGAGGAGAATAATTAGCGGAGTAAGCGCTTGACGCATGATGAGTTATGGTTCGAGTGACTGCTTGACGGGTCAGAGCAAAGAAGATATGAACGGATAATTATCCGCAAAATATCTAAATGTCGATGACATTCTCATGACTTATCACGATCAGAGAACCTGTCTAGTCGTAAAATTCGACACGATGATGCTTTACATAATTTTTATTGCAATTTAGAGTCGTTTGCGTGCATAAGCTGGAATAAGTATCTATTGTATTCTATTTGGTTGAAAAACTGTTAGTGATTTTTATGGCTTACTTTTATGCCGATTTATATGTTAATATTTTCGTATCTCTATAAGAAGAATCCTCGAGGAAATCCTTGAGTTATTTTAGGACGAAAAAAACACGAAGAAATCTGCGAGGATTTGGAAATAATACAAGGACTTCCTCGAGGATTTTTTCAACACAGGGATGAAGGTTTTGTTTGAAAGCTTTCACAAGATCGCTTCCGAATGCAACATAATAAACCTAATTCAAGCTGCCACTTTAAAGAGCACGAGCTGCAGCATATCTGGGAGGATAAACCTTATGGGTTATGACTTTTACACTTGTATCCCGCCTCATAATCATCATCATTACCATCAACATCACCATAGTCTCCAGTGCAACGGTTTCGCTCAGTAAGTTGGTATCGCGCTCGGAAAGAACACTTTTTAATGTCAAGGCACATTATGTTAGAATTGAATTGCCTCTCGTAACACACCTTTGTTGTTCGGGGCACAACCCACACGGTGGTCCATACTCTAAGTCTATAATAGTACTATGGCTATGTCTCGCTTGAAGCAATTCCAGAAAAATTGGGTCGGACTCCTGGACCGTGAACCGAGTGAATTTCAGTTTTTTTTTATGTTTTGCTCAATCAACACCGAATTTCGCAAAAATTCGATACAAGCCAGATTAGAAG
>JAUESI010000009.1:488624-519887 GCA_032275145.1 Synergus laeviventris | reverse complement strand
TTCGGAATGAATGTCAATACGAAACTTTCGCCAAGGTTTACTATAAATTGATTCTCTTTATTTATTTTTGAATTCAAAATTAAATATCGGATAAGGATGGGATGAAACTGTATAAGTTGTCTATTAAAAACCTATTCAATATTTATCCAAAACTTAACCAATTATATCCGTTATTTAATCAGAGATAACCAACCAACACGTGTATCGTGTATTATACATTCTATACTGTCTATATAACTCGATAAGAACATCGAATAAATGTTACACTTATCGTCTGCTATATCCGCGTACTATTAACATATCTCGATATAAGTGTATCGAATATTTTTATATATGTAATACATTTTATTCTACTCGTGACACAGAGTATACTTTTTTGAATTTTAGTATAGTAAAAATACATTTTTATTTATAAGTAGAGACTCTTTGTTATAAGCAAAGATTAATATCTTTTTTATAAATATCAAAATGCATACCAGAGGAACAAAAAACTGCTACATGATTGGATCAAATTGACAACTTCAAAATTTACTGTCATTACCAATATCTTCTTCCATTTTCCAGACTCTGCATTAAGTTTGAAATTTAATTAAAGGACTTGCAATTTTCGATATTGGTAGCAAGTGAGTAAGTATAGTGAGAGTCTTAAGCATTTATGCACACCTTGTTGCTTAATATGTCTAGCGCAATTTGTTCATATTGGTCGCCGATCGCTCGTGAACGCTTCTTCCCTGAGGCTAAATTATTGCCGACTAAAGGGTCATTTCACTTGGATGAGATGTTGCTGATTTTTGAAGCAGTTATTCAACGTCTCATAGACTATACGTAACGCTCAGTCTAAAATAATTATTCTCGTTCACCTGTAATTGGTCTGCTGCGTGTAATTCCCCGAGAGAAGCGAAATCAATATATTTATCAACGATACTCTTCAATATCATTATTGCATTTAGCATATTTATCAAGAATATAAAGAATTTATAACCATTCATTAAAAATGCAGTCTCAATATAATAATAATGGTTAAGTAATTTGGAATCTACCCGGATAGAAGGCTTGAATACAGAAAAATTAATATTTTTCCAGTTCAACATAAAAGTGACCTTTTTTCTATCTTATTTAAAACCTGATTTTTCCACTACAAGCTTTTATCCGCAAGGGGGTAACAGAATTTCCAGAAATTGAATTCCCTATTTAATTCCTTCAGGAGATATCTATATTAACTTCCTTTTAATTCTGTAAAGTAGAATATATTTCCGATTTATTTAATTCCTTCCAATGTACCATAATATTTTTAATTCTCCTGGATCCTAAATATAAATTTAATTAAACGACTGCATTTTTTTAAATTAGAAAAAATATTAATATAATTAATTATTACATTATTTTATTTTCAAATTTTTTATCGTCAGATTATTATAAGCCAGATTTAAAAAAATTTTCTGAAAATTTTCTTTTATTACTTATTACATAATTTATTGTAAATTGTATGTATCAATTTATAATTGCTGCAAAGAAATTGAAAAGAATGGTTATTATTAGTTAATAAATGGAACATATCCACAAATGGGAATAATAAAGTTTTTAACTTTCATTGGATAGGAATTGATTTTTATTGATCTCTTCTCTCTCTCTCTCTCAGACATTCTCGCATTTTTCAACTTCCGTCAGTGCCGTTCCGTAAAAATTGTTGAGATGCATTAAATTCAAGCCTTCTTACCGGGTATTAAATTCAAAAGAATTTTCACTGGGTCTCTGAAATTATGAAATAGGGAAATGTAAAAATAGAGTATCCTTAAAATCGAAAAAAATGTAAATGAAGCTGTGCTTTCAAGCCCAAAAATTTAGAGTATAACTCGATTACAATGCGTCGGTTACAGCACAATAAATTATTATAATGTGGCTGTAGTAAAGGTGAGTCAGTGAAAGCAAATCTTTGACTCTCATCTCTCTTGTGCAACATCGATATGAGGTCAACCGACCAGAAACAACAGAGATAGAAAATGATCGAGTTCACTGAACGTTCGCGAGTGTAATTAACACCAAATACTCGCATAGTAACCTTGACCTAAGAGCCTCGTCAATTGAATTATTCGTCAGCGGTACCTACGAGTGGATTAAAATCTATTCCGCAACTCCAAATGCAAATCAGCAATAAGTGATTCATGATCCTATAAGACAAATTTACCTGCATTCTGATTACCAATCATTTACAAAAGTATTAAAATTAGCATGAAATCATTTATTCTTTTCATCTGGTCAACAACCTGCAAAGAATATAATAAATAATTATTTTGTTTAAAAACGCACTCAGACAGGTGGGCGCGAGGCAAATAAAAACTTTAATCGGGATTAAACCTTTTCTTAAATCTGAATAAGAATATAATATTATAATCGAAACAAGATATTATTTTAGGCAGTTGTTACATAGAGGTGTTTGGTCAGTGAATTGAAAAATACTAATTCTTTGAATAGCCCCCTTTTTTTATTTCGGATATTTATAATGAAAATTGGTGAAAATGATTTGTCTTGCAGACGCATTTGAAATAAAATGACTTTATGAGATTGAGAAGACGCCCTATCACCGTTTCTCACACCTTGAAAGCGATAGCAATCTTTCTCTGATGGATCTTTCATCTTTAGGATGCACAATGGTTGTGCACACTTTTGATATTTGAATATCATATCATTTTCCTCGTCTTCTCTTATTCTAAGCTAAAATTCTAAAATAGAGGAATGTATTGTTCTTTAAATAAAATAATGAAAACAAAAATGTCTACGATTTATTTTTTTATATCATTGATCCATCGACTGCAATTTAATAAAATAAAAATAAGATGCAATGGATTTAAGAGAAAGTTATGACGACTTATTGATTGAATACTTTTTCTTATTGATACTTAATAAAAATGCTGAATAAAGTAGCAGGTCAATTTAAACATCATTTTTCATGCACAAATTTCAATACGAAGATCCAGAGATTCTAAAGTGCCTTAACATCAATTATTACGAAATCTCATACGAAAAAGAGCAAGACTAAAACACGAATCACTATATATATACTACACATCGTGCGTTCAAAATCCAGGCCATGAGGGCATTTAGTACTTTCCATCCTGTGATGCAATTTGAAGATGAGAGGATGAAGGGACCCATGTATCATTCTTATAAAACTAGGCGATGCACGAAATAAACATTTTGCATACAATCGAGCAACGTTTTGGTCGACACGCGTGAAAGATGTTGGTCAAGGTGTCCGATAACTGAACATTAGGATAAAACCTCGCACGAAAAATTGCAAATTTGCTCCGCGTTGTTTTTTCATTGCGATAACCCATTCGTCTGTAAGAAAACACGAAATCGAAGAGTAGATGAAAATTGTTATATCAACATTTTAGAATAAGGACTCACCATCACGCATATATAGAATGCAATATTTAAAATATGAAATAAGGTAACAAACCAATGCGCCAATAATGCAGTTCTTCATATAGAATTCAATTTAATTCCGGGATCCCTGAGATCACTTCAATCGATCATTGCGGTGCTTGGATATCTTCAAATTTTTTGCTTATGTAACTCTATAAAGTTTAGTTTATTACTACTCTCTCATATCAATTCGACATTTTCGATCGAACAATAAAAGTTGTGTTCGAGATAATTTGATGACTGTGCGTATTGCGCGTGTCATTTTGCGTACTTTGACTTTTATACTTTAGATTACAAAACAAACTTTGAATCTGCATTCAAGCTTCCTATTGTAATATTCTTTTCGCACTGTATATGTTTCAGTCGTTATTCAGCTGGGTATATAACAACACAGCAAATCAGGAATCGATGAGGCAATCGTCGAAAGATTCGAAGGAAAATTTAGGACATCGCAATCCGGTTTATCAAGGATTTCAAGAATCATTCCCCTTTATCTGATTTAATTATTATGTTTTATTTAAATTTATTTCCTAAGTAATGTTGCTAATAATACAGTTCAACTTTCAAAAACTATATGAAAAAATTCGAATTCTAAATTTGAATCACTGAGAAGTGAGCCACTAATAAGATGAATGAGTATAATATATATATGTATAAATGACACTTCCGCCCGTTGATCAAAAAGCTATCGCAAAATGATTAATGATCGAAGTAATTAAGTAATTTACCTTATTTTGGAAATAATTTAAAAACAGATAAAAATGCTCAAATATATTATATAAATAGTTGAAAGCAATAATCTGTCTGCAATGCATATATATATTATAGTATTTCCATTTATATCGTACCGATCAGTATATAGCTGCAGATTTCATCAACATTTTATACTTAATAGATTCTCTTAACTTTCAAGTCGACGTGATAAAAAAAAGACATTAAAAAGGACCCTCTTATATAATTTAAAATCATAATTTTTTTCCCAACCTATAAAAAATAAAGTTTAAAAAATCCAAATATTTTCTCATCGAAAAATGAATACTGCAATATTAGAGACTTTCGTGTGGACTATTTAAAGTGGACTAAAATCTAGCTCTTCGTCATAACATAAAGAGCACACTGCGATATTAGCCTAGCCCAGCGATTACTCTTCAGACAAGTGTACAATGTACATGCATTTTCATAATGGCAAGAGCTGGTGCAGCATTACATCGCAATGCAAGAACGTCATCTCCTTCTCCGGTAGTCCCTTTCTTTTCTTCATTAAAAGAGAAGAAGAAGATGAAAATGAAACACACCTTCTTTCGGCGTGGCCGTTCGATGACGAAACTAGGTGTTCATAGTATCTATAGTGATCTTAATCAAATGATAGACTACAGAAAGACTCTATAGTCTATAATTCGATATAGCTACTTTATAGCCATGGGGCGGATGCGCATATTATTGCAAAATTGGTACGGTGCTTATCCTCCCTTTGTTCTTCGTCCTGACGCAATGGACCGTATTTGATATTAGGAATTTCTCTGTGAGAAGGGTATATAGAAACAATTATAAACATGTCTGACATATTATACATTGACGTGAACATGTTCTATATGTCTATACACTCTATATAAGATCCTAGAGTCACGGACAATAATAATAGCCTATGGATAAATTATATCTACAAACGCTTTTCTCACGAGTGATTAATCATTATTCTCGCATGGTCAATTGCAAATCTGAGTCCTGAGTAATTATTGGAATCATTACTTATTTATAGTCATAAATACTTTATCAATCGCGAGTTGGTCAGCTTAATTAGCATTAGATTAGACTGTCAAAGGATCAAGGGATCAAATCCGGATTTGATGGAAACTGAGTTTATGAGTAAAAAGTTTATGAGTTTCCGTTTCCAGATTAAGGATTGTGTCCAGATTAACATCTCTTCATAATTTGACATGCCTATGAAAATGAAAATCTATAAACATTAAGTTTTAATCTTATAAAATAGCAGGCTTGTAGAGCGCCCTTATAGGACACCCTAATTAGTCTCCTAAGGACAGATGAGACACTAATAATTCTCTGAAAAATGGTTATTTTCGATACGGTGACCTATATCCAAGCTCATTTCCGCGATACACAACTGGATGAACGTAATATAATGATGATGCTGGTGATCATGAGGCACTATACACACCTTCACTGACCTTAGTAGTGAGCTCGGATGCTTTCTGGCCACTTCCAGATTGCACTGTGGTGGAGTTACCTGAACCAGGTTTGACCTTTCTGGTTTTATTAGCCACGTCAGTTAACATAGGTATGCCTCATCATTATCGCAGTCTCTCACAGAGACGTGGATCGCATACCTTCGGGGTCCTCCCAAGTCTCTCCTCTCCCCCATCAAGAAATTGTGCAAACCTCTGTTCTCCCAATAGTCTCATTCTCTTAGGTGGAAGGATTCTATTCAGAATGATCCATAATATTTAGGGCATTTCTGCATAAATGTAATTCTTCACAATTTTTTCCTGCGAATTAAAGGGAGCTGAAGTGGGTTTTTTTATGGTAATTCTCATATAATGAGATTGTAAGAAGTAATAATTGTTGCCGTGTGAAATGGAAATCAACAATCTTATATCCTCGAATACCTATACACATTTGGTGATCGCATCCACGCATATTTATGCTTTTCCATTTTTATCTCACTAATATAAATGCATCAGGATAATAATTTAAATTAACCCAACAGATTAAAGGATGTCAGATTTAGGACCAGACGAAAAATGCTAATGAAGACTCAAAAGGAATTGTTCACTCGTATGGATATTATGTCACTTGCTTGATATTTTAAGCGACGATCGTTTAAATTTAAATTTCAACCTACATGTGTGACATTTTACAGCAAACTATAAATTTAAAGATCGTTATAAGCACTTGCTTGACAGGTGCTAACAAAATCAAGTAAGTATCTGTCACGAAACATGCATGCAGTACAATTTTCTGCAAGTGGTAATACAATAAGAAAATTGAAATATACAAGAAAGTGTATTATTATGAAACAATAAGATTCTTGAACCTTCAGTAGTGCATACAAAATTGTTAATATTCATAGAGGTACAAATTGCGAATATTATTTCATCTGGCAGTTCTCTAGCTGACATTTCTCAAAGGGTACACCTATATGTGCCTTCCTCCTATTCTCAGTATCAACTATCAATCCGTTCTTATTCCTCCGATATTTGCTTACACTAACAAGTTTTGATTGAGGTGATCATATAATGAGTACGTTAGGTGGAAGCGATGTCAGAGAAAGGAAGCGAAAGGAAGAAGAAAACGAGGAGACCATCGTTGATAATACGTTATGTAAAGTATAATAATGTAAGAGTCATTATTTCATAAATTATGTAAATAATATAATAGCAGTTTTACTTAAACTAAAGTACTTTACAAGTCCCATTACATTAAAAGCGTCTCGTTAGAGGAGGACTTAAATCTATTGAGAGAATTTATCGATTCTGTTGAAACATTTCAACATTTATGATAATATGTTCCTGCAAGACAGAAATTTCACTCAATGCAATAAGAATAGCTATAGTTGGGACAGCCATTCAAACATTGTTGCAAGTGATATTGCTGACATGTCCATATAGTTTTAGCTGGATGGAAGCGATATGATTGAGAACAACCATAGCTATGGTAGCCCCACACAAAATATATGGTTCCGTTTCTACTATGGTCCAGCCAACCATAGATTATAGTTGTATCAACCCCGCAATTGTTTAATTGCAATGGAACTTTTACATTTCAAAATTAGTTTACATTCAAATTAGTTTTAAATTAGTTCGCTTCCCGCCTGCTTCATTTTCTCCTAACCCGATTTTTCTGTTGCAGCTTATAATATAATAATAATTCTAGATTTCAGAGTTTCTAATTTCTAAGGTTTCTCAATTCTATTTTAAATAAATATAAAATTATGCCTCAGTGGAAATGCCAGTGATACTTTTTGACAGCACACTAAAATGCATTGGATGAGCCATTTATTTAATACGGTCTGCCCAGCCATTTCCCGACCAATATATCTAGGGTTGGGCCAACCACAGTGATCTCTCAGTGTGAGCTCTTCAATTTCTTAATCAATAGTCTTTTTAATTTGACATCCTTGATTCAGGAAGTATCTCTGCTTTAAAAAAAATCGATGACTTAGTTTTTAACTCTTAAGGCTCTTTTTATTTTTACTTCAAATTAATTGATTGCGTGTAAAGAGATCCTCTTCAAAGTGTGATTAAATATTGTTTTCATCGTTTAATTATAAAATGGCTATTAAGTATGATTTACACGATAATTGCAAGTTCGGAAAATAGAGTCTCTATAATAAGAAGCAATTTGTTCTAACGATTGTTTCATTATTTCTAGGAACAAAACAGCTAGGTGTTGTCAAGCATCTACATTACAATTATTCATAGGTAAAAATAACGTATAATATGTTAAGTTAACATAAACATTGCATTGATTTGTTTTTAAAATTACGAAAGATGCTTTCTCTCCCAAAATGGGAATGCAAGAGTATTTTATGTTTCGAAATTATATTCTTTTCAGCCTATTATCGTGAACTTTTTAAATCATACATACATAAATATAAAATATAAAAATCAGTAATTGTGTAAAAAATTGCGGTGTTTTAAGAATGTGAACCTTGGAAATATATTGAATGCATGTCAAACGGATCATCACCGGCAAGGCCGCGTATAGAGGAGAAGTTGACAAGAAAAAATTTACTACTGCCGCAAGTTTAAAATATTAACATCGCGAAATGGATTATACCAGCAGGGTGTAATTGATGAGTAACGTGAATGTGATAATTACTACATTTCTTCATATATATCTTTGAAACATCCCTGACGTACATGAATCATATCAGGATGTATTAAGAACTCTAATTGTAATTTATTAGATTGAGTAATTTCATATATTTCATTATCTTTCTACTTTTTTCATATATATATATATATATAATAGTATTGAGAAGATGTAATTTGTCATTCATTGATTTCAGATACAATCTGAAACAAATGTTTTCTCTCTAAGAACAAATTATGTCAGCCATAGGCTGCTCTTTACTAGGGCATTAAATAATATGTTCCTCCATGCATATTTAAATAAAGGTCAGAACATTGTTGCGAATTAAACATCCGTCGATCCTGAGGACATGATTGACGGTAATTTATGCGAAATATCTTAACAATAATCTGTCACGACTAAGATTGCTGAGAAATTCGTGATTGTGTACTTTAGAGGCTTAATTTATTGATCAATTTATTACCTATACGTTGATTACGTATGTTCCATTTGAAAAAGAACTCTTGATAATATTTGCGAAATATTTTATGTCAAAATAACGAACATAAGGGAAAATTTATTGGGGATAATTTTCATCTGATGAGTAAAGTTTCATTTTTTCGTATCGAAACAAAATAAGGTATGTATACAATTATACATACAATAAGTTGACATGGCAACTGCCGTACTCATGCCTTATGTTCAAGATATAGTATATCTATTCACCTGTTTTAATTTCTGTTTTAATGACTAAAGTATAGTTTTAAGGTTTTCAAGCCATTGAAGCACATCCTGAGTGAATATCGAATAATATAGACATATTGTATTGATACTAATTCTATATATAAGAAAATTTAATTTCCATACAACATTCTACAACATGGCTTTTGAATTGTACAACATGTTGATGAGTAATATGAACGTCGTCACTCGTTAAAATGAACCTACGAATATTAATTAAAGTGTAGTGCTTCCAAAAAATTATTCATTACACTGTACTATGAGTATACTTTTTTTATATGCATAACTTGTTTATTACATCGTTTGACTGCAGATTGGCCGGGAAAGTTAAAAAGGCAAGACACGCGTGTAATTTGGTTAAGTGAAAGAAATCGAAATCAAAAGTCGGGTGTGGAGGAAAGTTATGAAAAGTGGCATTGACTGATAAGTCTACAGCGAGGGAAAGACAGCCGACATATGACGTCCGAAAGGAGTGACTTGGCTGATGATCATCCAGCATTACAAGGGAGGTGGGTGGGGGTGGATCTTCGTGAACCACTGCAGACTACATAACACATATTTATGAGTCACAAATACATGCACAAGATCCAGAGAATGGAAGGGAAAGATCTGGGCCTTTTGGTATAAATGCCGGGCACTGCTCGTCTTCAGGATGCAGATTCAATCTGACCCAATCGTCTTCACGATCCTTGGCAAATTTTTCATAATGCGTTCCTTAGTGAGTGTTACATTCATAGCATATTAAAGTTCTTGATAATCATTTTTTGTTTACCCTTTATTAAATTGTTTTAACCATAGTAATAACCGACTCGCGTGTGCACGTGAACGGACGCTTTTTATATTGTGTTCATCGGTTTAAGAAATTACTTCGGTCAGAAACGCGAGTGTCAAGTTGAATGAAAAATTAAATTTAACAGCAAAGTAAAGGATATTTTTGCAAAAAATTAACTTATTGTTAGAAATGATTCAATTTTCATATTATTTTTAAATTAGGAGATTTTAAGATGTTTTATGCAAGATTAGTAATTTGAAAATAGGAATTGAAGCAATACAAACATTAGTTTGTTAGTAGCAACTTGTGATACAAAGTATTTGAATTTAATGATTCACCTTGAATCTCGCAAATCTGATATCGATTTAAAATATATGTTTTCTCGTGAAAAAAGTGGTTCGTGTTGCTTGCAGATTATTTTCGTTGCCGTGATTGGTTGTGCGCTTGGACAGTACGGAAGCTACCGAGGAGCCTATCAGAACCAGCAACAACAGTATTATACAACACCAAGACCTCAGTATCAACAAAACCAGTATCAGCAGCAACCCCAATATCAGCAAAATCAATACAAGTACAATTTTTCATTTTCATAACATTTTTTCTATATCAGCATACTATAACAGAAATACATAAAAGAACTAGGTAAAGTTACCATATTTGAGAATCAAATAAATATTACAAGTAATAATTGAGAAAGAGAAATTAGAGAGTTTTTTTGTAAATAAATATAGAAAAGTATTTCAATTTCAAAAGTATATTATTCTGGATTTCTACAGCTAACACCTTAACGAATTTTGAATAGCAAGTATTTGTATATTGCTCCGTACTCTCTTCCTAATTACACGCTAAAGAATTATGAAATTTTAGTAACTTTAAACACTCGTCTGTTTTCTCTCAAGAATAGTTAAAAGATATATCAAAGCAACCACAGAAAATAGCTACAGTTCCAATTTTTAGTGAACAATTTTCTCACATTTACAAAATTCATAAAGTAAATAATCTTAAAAAAATGTTTAAATGCTATTATTTTATAATTATTAATTATATAATTTTTCACTTTGATATTATTATTACTTTGATATTAAACTCACGAGAGGATAAATCAAAATGCAATTAATTTTTGACATAATTCTAAACGAATTTTTATGAATAAACAGATCATATATGCGATCTGTAATAATCATCTAATAAATTGGTAATTGCTCCTGTTTTTCAGTTCTGGACGCCAAGTAGGTATTCGCAGTCAATCTTCCGACATTTCTCCTGACGGTTCATACAACTGGCAATATGAAACCGATAATGGAATTTCCGCTTCTGAAACTGGATCCCCAAAATCGACGCCCGAGGGTCAAGCTGAGGTAAATGACAGATTCTATATTTTATTTTACTTTGAACTTCATTAGGTACTCTAAAAAAACTTTTAAAAACAGACATGGGTAATCCAAATAGTTATACTTCTACAATTTGACGAAATTTCACATATATATGTTTAATATTATATATATTTAATAAATATTTAATATTTCACATATATAATATACGTTAGTAAAAGTAAATAATAACATTTCACAGGAAAAAAACATGTGTTTGTGAATTTAACACGAAAATTAGAATTTTTACCACTAATTAAATTCTTTGGACACGCTGAGTGACAGCGGAGTTATTTCCACGCGGACGATACATATCTAAAATTTAAATTCCGTAAAAGTCGGTATACGTAATATGCTGGTAATATGAAAAGGGAAATTAAAAATCGTCGGGCCTCTTTGAATGAATTTATGAATTCTTTGCGAGAAACGAATAAAAGTAAAAGAGAAGTTTCATTTATTCCATTGTTTTTTCGAAAAGGAGGACATTCACTTTTTGAGACAGCGATTGATGTTTCAAGAATACTAAAATGATTTTTAAGAAATTTAAGTTATTGTCCTATAGACTAAAGATTTAGGAACACTGATAACTTGCATAATAATAGGTATATGGTTAGATTCTACGATCAGACCCATCAAACCTAGGTAAAGAAAAATATTTGAAATCTACTTCAAATTTATAATTATAAGGAAATAAATATTTCTTTACATTTGAAAATTTGAAAACAAAGACAAATAGAACACTTGCGAAGTATAGAAGGAAATACGTGATTAAAATCAAGCGTTCAAAGTACGCGGATTGAATTAGTTACATCTTTTATGAAAAATATTTTTTCTAACATTCGACGTGTCAATTATTTAATTATTTAATTTTAGGTAGTGCAAGGCAGGTATTCGTACACAGCACCTGATGGAACTCCAATAACTGTGGAATATATTGCTGATGAAAATGGTTTCCGCGCTTCCGGTGCTCATTTACCAACACCACCCCCAATTCCTGAAGCAATTCAACGTGCAATTGCCACTCTTCCTCAGACTAATGAGGGTGCTTATGAAGAACAACAATACAATCGACCTCAACAAAATTACAATAGACCACAAAATTACAACAAAAACTTTCTAGGTGGAAACGCCTACCGAAGATTTAAGTAAATTATGGTATATAACGCAAAGCGCACACCGACTCGCATATAAAAAGATTATCAAATGAGCCAAATAATTATGGAAACATCTGCAGCTCCGCGCATCTAAAATGCATTTATATAGCTTCGCCGTGCTATCGATAACCTGTGATTAATATACCTTTTTTCGAATGCGAGATCAAAAACTACATTCTGAATCAACGTATAATTTTCAAATTAAACAGGTTACATTTTTCCAAAAAAAATTAAAATTTTCTGAATTCCAATTTTCGAGCAAACCTGACTCCAAATTGATATAATTTATTTTTATAGTGTGTAGTATTCGATTATGGCAAGTCGCCTTCATCGATTAAGTAAAGCCAGTGGGAAAATGCTTTAAGATATGTATAATTATTATGTTATGCAATGTCTCTAATAAAATTGACAAAATTTCTCGTAAAAAAACTGTTGCGAGAATAATTAATTAAACTGCTACAAAGATTTTCTGTATACGGTATTATTATAATAAATGTTTTTTTACATCTATATACGATTTTTAACACCATTATGGCCCCTGTCCATTCCGAAAGGTGAATTATATTTGATTAATAAATAAGAATATTTACAATGAACGCAGAAGAAACGCATTAGTAAAAAAAACGTGCAATAAATCGGCATCGCCTTTTAAAAATTGTTTTGCCTTATATTTGATCATTTTTGAGGATTTTCCAAATGATATGCATTACAAATACACCAATATATTAACTTTCACGTTTGATGAAAGCACGCGATATATTTTGTATTACAAAATTCAGAGAAGATATAATTATTATTCATCGACGGGTTACCGAACCACCTTTATTATTACTCAACTCTAACTGACCAAGTTGTTTTATCAATACAGTTCATAAGAAAACATTTATCTAAGAAACTATGTATTTTACTCAACCCACCCCGAAAATTGACTAAACAACTTATAGTGTTGTTGATTTTTTTAAATTTACAAATATTCGATATAGAATAATGGTTATAGAGAATACAGTTAGATGGTAACAAATAGGAAATGATAGTAGAAAAAGCAAGTATTATTAAACTTATTTACAAGCAAATAATGGTATTAATTATTTATAGCGGAAATTGATTAATAACATGTAATGTCTTACTATATGTGTATGTTTCTATTGATTATCTTCAAATCTTGCAATAGGGTTGTTTCACAGTTTTAGATAAAATCATTTTTTAAAACATAATTGCATTCTAAATTTGTTTTCTGCTGAGTCGTTCATCAGAGAAAAATTATTATAAAGAGGTTAGGCGACGGTCTGGTGGCAATTCTCACTATTTCTATCAATTTGTATTTAATCATATTACTTATTAAGCTTTATGTAACAAGCAATTAAAGTTCTCCTGTTGTGATATTTGGATTAATAATCTCTATATATATATATCACAGTAGCTAAACATATATATTAAGTTATCAAGTGAAATCCTTTGAGAATACTGCGACGATACATACATGGACAAAACATTTTTAAACATATTAAATAAATAATTCACGAATTGAGAAGTTTTATCAGTTATGACAAACTTTAATTGTACAGTATAATTGTTAGGAATAATATATTATTATAAATGCGCTTACCTGCAGTTCACTTTTATTCGTATTTCTGCTCAGTATTGATGCAAAAAATTTCGTTAAAAATAATGAAAGAAAGTTGTATTTAGGGGGTAATTCCTGATGAACACTCATCGAAAAATAAGCGCGTGCCGCTTCAACAAATAAGTGCGCGAGCTTCCTGAAATGATAGTTATTGGGGTAGGACTGGGAGGTGAAAGTGATCTGCATATCTTGGTATCATCCATTATTATTCGTTTCTTATTTTATATTCCGGTCAAGGACCAATCCATATAACACCCTACCACGTAAGTGGACGTTTATTCCTAAAGGTCATGGAAAAGAGAACTAATTTTTCGATTTCAGTGTATTCAAAATTTGCATTATCTTCTTGCTCTGTGATATGATCAGAACTTTTTGGTATCTGTTGCAATAAAAGCTCATTATGTGAAAATAAAAATTAGTTATACAACTTCAAGATTCGATGTGGCTTACAAATTTCTATTATTACCGCATTGAAGTTAAAAAGCTTCGAAGTTTAGATATCAAATTAGAAAAACTCTTAAACAAAAGATGTAGGATAAAAAATATAAATACACTTTATTTTATTTGAAATACAAATTTTGATAAACAATATAATAAAGGTGATGAAAATAGTGTAATCGTCACATCAATGATTGCATATGAAACACTGTAAATATCGTATACGAGCGAAAACTTACGGAAAGTTACATTTCACAGCATAATCTTTCGCGCTAATTGTATTTGCACAGCTTTACATAAACTCGCGTATTTTTCCAGACTTCCGAATGTATCGCAAATTTTCTAGTTGCCCATGACCAGAGTCTAATTAACAACGGCGAAATTAGGAACTAAAACATGCGACCAGTTACTATTGGATATTCTGAATATTTACTTTTTTTAATAGTCTTTACGTCACATAAACTTCAGCAAAGCTTAACTGCTCATTCGATTCAAACGTAGTTTGGTAGTGTGAAATTAGATCAATGGAGAATAGGAAATTTCATGTCTATAAGACAGATACAATAAATATTGCGCTCAACTGCAGTAAATTCTCAAAATTCATAAAAAGCAAAATAGTTTTCATGAATTTAGGAAAAGTACACTGAATTGGCTTCTTTTCGATTTGAATAATTCTTGATGCACCGAATATTCTTCGGTTTACATGCGTAAAGCTTACTTCTAGACAAGAGACTCGATCAGATTAACTTACAAGAAAAACAAGAAGTGTATATATACCGCTAGTTTATTTTCAATAGATCTACACATAAAATCTCCTGCATAAAACATTTGGTCTGTCTCTTCTCATATCAACAAAAAGTATTTACATTCCTGCGTTTCACAGGCTTCCCTTTACATCTTTATTTCACCTCCTTACTTTCAATATCACGCAATTTTTACTGAAATGGTTAATTGTACTTTATATGTAATTCTTCCCAACAGAACGAGAACAGTACTTTTGTAAAACATTGGCTGATATCAGCAAGTTAAATGATAAGCTCTTTAAATCGCCTGGATTTCTAATATGATCGAGAAATTGGATTCTGACAGATAATTAGTATCCAATTATTTTCCAAAATGATAATTACAATCATATCGTCAGTTTTCATATCGACAATGTTCTTCACAGAAAAAGAAGCCACGCATATCGGACGTTAATCGTTACAATTAGGTTAAATGAACCTCAAAAAACAATATTGCTCGATTAACACCAACCGATCAATAGTCTCAACTTTTTGCAATTGGCAATTGCTAGCGTGTACCCGTCAAAGGAAACCTTCATTAGAAAAACTCGACATCTTAAATTTTAATTTAAAGACACCTATGCGATGTAGTGGTTCTTCTCATTCTGAGTAGGTCTTTCACTTTGAATCGGTCTTATAACTGCTACAGGTAATTCCTCGCTTCCCGTTGCTGTTGCATTGAGAATTCCACGAGTTTGTGGGGCTGCAGGACTTCGAGTTACAGTATGAACAATTAAAGCTGGTTCTTCTTCAGCATCTGTGTAAACGTTCACCGTATGAGGTCTTGTACTACTAACAGAACGTTCCAGATCTGGAACTTCTCCTGAAGAAACAATAGAAAATTTAGTACTTTTTGAATCGATAAAAAAATCAGACAACTTTCTATTTTCTTTACTCCTCACCATTGATACTATGGCTGTCAGAGACAGTAAAGATAGTACCAGACGATTCTCCATTGTGAATGCTCCTATAGTCGTCAGATTCGGAGCTTAGTAGGGCCGAATGTTCAGAATCAGAACTATCTCGTCTTTCTTGAGACCTTCTCGCTCTAGAAAAGGGATTTTCTCTTTGAGTTGTAAAGGTCCCTCCCTGCGTACCTAAAATCATTCGAAATTAGTAGACTGAACTTCCGATTGATATCAAGTTTGGGGCGTGATCTGAAATTTATACGATATGATTCCTAGGATTTTCACACTGCCCCCTCGGTTACCCTCATAATCGAATGCAGGTCGGCGAACGCCAGCCAAAATAAGAACATCAATCGGAACTTCAGTGTATTTAATTTTGGTATCTCTTGGAAAATATGAGTAGAATTGTTATAGAAATTATAAGTTACCTGGATGACCATTTCTAATTAAAGGCGTTGAATCGTCCGCGTCCGAATCACTTTCACTGTCAGTAACAACTAGCTCATCAGCTGCAAAAACTTTCCGTTTACAAACTGGACAAACACGTCTATTCTTTGTAAGCCAAGGATCAATACATTTTGAGTGATACGCTGCAAAAATTTTTTATATTAATCTTAAATGTTGTTAAAAAATGTAATTCTTAAGGCATGGGTTTTAGAACAATGTAAGGGTTCAACTTACCATGCGCGCAAGGCAAAACTCGCAGTTTTTCTCCCTCTACATAATCGTCTAAACAAATAGCACAAGTTTCGTAAGGATCTCCCTTAGTATATTTGTGTGTCGGTATCTTTTTTAAACTAGAATTTGGCAGGCGGTGCCTTCGCTGCCTTCGCCTATCTTTTACGCACTTAACAACCTGTGAAAAAAATGTACGTAACAATTTACTTCATTTGATCAATTTTTTCCAACTGTAATTTAAATGCATTGAAACTAGGAATATTTACAATCATCAAAACTTTCAAATTATGACGTTTCTAAATAATAAAATGCTCATAAATTTTTTAAACGTTGTAAAAACTATAAATTAATGAATTATATTTACTAAAGGAAAAAGTCTTACCATAAATATCACCATGATAAGAAAGCATAACCCAACGACGATCGCGAATGGCAGCAATAAATGTGTATTTATATTAAAGGGCAAATCGTCATTTATCAGCACAAAATAAAGGTTATTGTAGAGATAATTTCCTTTCAAAATCAGACCTGTAAGTTCACCAACAAACACTGCCGGTATGTCGATTCCTACAGAATCTTTCGCCGACATCGGTTCTGTAATATTAAAAAGAGTGGTATTTTGAATAATTATTTATTTTTTCTATGGTACTTAAATATGGACTGTTAGTTCAGAATTAAAAATTTCTTTACCTAATTCGTCACTATTCAAATTGTGTACAATCACAGCATCGTAGCCAGCTTTTTGTGCCATTCTAATTTTGATTTCGAAGCTACAGTTGTAACGAGATGTCAAAACTATCCAGTTTCCATCGTAGCCAGTAATGTTTGGCGGAGTTTTTATATCGTGACATGCGAACGGAGGATCTGCATACACGACCATTCCCTATTTTAAAAAAGAATTTAGATGCTTATTTAGTAAAATAGAGAGCAAAGTATTGAATTTACATTACTAAATTTGTAATTATTAAATTATAAACGTGACTGTTATTTAACAAATGGATCAATTTCATTCGTCAATTAAACTAAATTACTTTGATTCCTTCAGGTGGTATCTGAGCACCAAATCTGGCTGGCATGTCCCTGAACTCCTCTTCGATTTGGTGTCGATCTGCAGCCGAGAATACCAAAATATCGGCGTGAACGTAACTGAAGAGAATGATCAAAAGTATGAGCCATAATTGAGTTCTGTGACTCATACAACACTTTGGCATTTTTAAATAATTGAGGACGTCCTCTGAACTCCTAGTTTTAAATTTTTACCAGGAGCTTCCTCCTGTGTTTCATTACTCAAACCCCAGAAGGTTCACTATGCCGTTGACTTTCTTGCTCCCATTAAAATAGTTGCATTGATACGATTGATACTGATCTAAAACAAATTATTCAACTGAAATTCTTACTTTAATTTAATTAAAGTAGCTATTTTATGAAGTTTTATTAGGATGTTTATCCTTTTCGAGATTTTTATATTCTCATATGCAAATTTTCTGACTTTCTTATGTTCCAGGTTTTCTTTACTTTTCTTCACGAAAACTTCAATAAAATAGTTGTTGGTAATTCCAAATATATTTTTATATCACATTACATTATTATTAAGTGGTGGGCTAACATGAGACTCCGGCACTTAGGTTCTAGAACCACTGCCAAATATATTTTACATTCTGGAATTCAGTCACCTATGTCTAAAACTCATTATTTAACACTTAAAAATATATAAGGTATAAGGGCATGTGTTATACTTAACATGTAAGCGTATTTAGATAACCTAACATTGATTCTATAAGGTTTGTGTTTAAAAAATTTTGAATAGTGTTATAAACTAGAATAACTCATTTTAAAGTAGCCATATCAGAATCTTAAGTGATCCCATGAATTCAATTTTATCTAGTTTGTAAAAGAAATTTTTTTGTCTTACTTTTAGTACTAACAAGAAGCGACCTTGAACGCATGTTTAAGAACTTACATTAGTAGACACACAACAAAAAAGTGCGATAAAATATAATTAGTCTCAATAATTAATTTGCGTCAATTTGCGTTACCGTAATTATCTACTTAATATTTTCTTCCCTCACGACATCTCGTTTCATTTTTAATCGCCAGTAGAAAATTGCTCATTTAAAGCTGTCCTACTAATTTTTATATATTTTAAGCTATAATACAGAACAAAAACAGGTAGACCAGTTGCTGAACATAAAATATAAGACAAAAAATTGTCTCTGACATTTACACTCTAATCGCACAGCAATTATTGCAATGCTCCATTTTGTAAGGATGCAACCAATCAGCTGACGTTTTCAGTCTCCTGAAGGCTTAGTATCTAACTTTAAACAATCATTTATGACGTAAGTCGTCAAGAAAAAACTAGTATAAAACTGATAGATAATATTTCACTGAATCAGTAAAGTACAAAGGAAGAAAAATTGCTTGACCATTTTTTCCAGTACCATTCTCTGCAAATATATGCGAAGTATAAACAAAGCAAAATTCTTTCTCATTATCAGCATTATTTTCCTCGAGCTTATCATCCCAGTAATTATTGAAACCAAATAGTTTCCCAATATCACTATAAATGTATGTCGTTTAATCAATAAGATATTTTTCTCTCTGGAAATAAGTCATCAGGGCTAGTCATACAATGACACTAAACGACAATAAAAAAAAAATAATAATTTTCTGTACTTTTCGGTTAAATTTTTCGCTTCTAAGATTGCCAAATAAGGACATAAATCAATTTACAAATTACCATCGTGAAAGTGCAATAAAAAATACGAAAACAAGTTTTACAAAATGCATGTATGTAGGTTACCTTATCAGCATTTAAAGACACATAGGTCAACGAGTAAAATCTTGTTTTCTATGCAATTCGTGTACACGAGAATAAGAGATGTTTAGTCACTCTAAATACATGTATGAACACTGAAAACTGCGTACATAAGCACTTTACACACTCCACATAGATTGTAAGATTGTAACAATGATGGAATGATCACAACTCATGTCTCAGTGTTCAGTGACAGTCAGCTATAGGTTATGATAATGACGAGATGACGTACTGAGAGAATCGTGGCAATCGAATTATTACTTCAACAATCATGAGAATAATGAGGCTATCACAAAAAGACATAACGAGACTGTAAACTTATCATTTTCATGAGGATTTACTGCTCTTCTCAGATGTAACGCAATTAGCCGTCACCTTCCATTTTGATTCGAAACATTCAAAACAAGTTTGATATCTTACGTTTTAACGTATCACGCTGATCCAGAATACGCAATCATCGGCGATTGATTAATTTTCAATCTTTTCTTAGTTTTTTCATCGGTTTTTAACAAACACCTGCAATTTTTTTCACTTTCGAAGAACTATTTATTAATGTATATATTCTTAGAACGTGCAGATTGCTCTCCATTAGTTACCAGCGTTACCAGTAATACCAGTAGTTAGGATACAGTTTACAACTCAATCGCAATTGGCGCCACTATTTTTAGCGCCATATTCAAAATTGAAAGTAAATTTTAGATATTAATAACTGAAATTGTCATTTTAACATTTCAAAATTTAGAATACGATATTGCAAATATATAAGTCAAATTTAGATGTGATTAATTTTAATGCTTTGAATTTGTCATTACTGGAGTTTAAAATTAGAAAACCCCAAAATAAACTACTTTTAATCATAATTATTAAAATTTTTTTATAAAAAATAGAGTACATTCATATTACTCTTTCTAAATCTAGAGAAATAAAAATCTAATTAGTCAAATATAAACAAAACTGCATAAAAATCTTGGTTTATTTATTAAAATTACACATGGTCACATTTCAGGCCAAGCGTCGGCATGACAAGAGATCTTTGCATTTTACGTAAATAATTTTCGCACGAGATACAAAATTCTCGTATCTAACATAACTTACTCATTTTGCAAAAGAAAACCCTTTTAAAATTCAAAAGTAGGCCTAAAAAAGACAATTTACAAATAAAATTTCCGCAAACTAAATAATTATTTTGGATTCTAATAAGATATTTACAAAATGAAAGAGCCAATCGAATCTTACATGATAACAGGCATGATAGTATCATAATTTACTAGCCTCCGACAGGTTTTTTGTTGTTGTTGTATGCTTGGTGGTTTTTATTACACTTTGAACGATTCCAAAAGTAAATCATTAGTTACCTTGTACAGAAAGCTGCATACAGGATAATATGCATTTTATATCTATTGGTAACAAACCAACATTCTCGAAACTAGAGTCACGCTCAACATTTATTTTTAATTATTAAAGTTTAGTGCGAAAAAAACACTGATCTTGTGAATCTAATTTAAAGAAATTAGAATCAAGTGTTTCAGTCTCGGGTTATTAAAAATGATCGTGCAATTCGGACTACACAGTTCAATAAAGGAATATCGAAAATACAGTAAAATAAAAAAATGATTGGGTAATTTATACAATATTTATCTCATCATTGGAGCGTTTAGTAAAAAAGGAAGAGGCGACATTTAATAAGTTGTGAAAAAAACCAATTATAAGTTATTTTACTGTTGTAGATTAGCATATATTTTTGATATTACGCATATATAATAAATCTACTTTTGTACTTATCAAATTTTTAATGTCATTTCTATCCATTTTGAACTAAACGCACGGGGAAAAATTAGGATCTATCTTACACACTTCCTCGAGTAAATCTGTCGTCGAGTAACTGAGCCTTCATGAAGACGTGTTTCTTCTGTGCTTCGTCAAACCTGTTCACTTGCAGGTCGACGTCTCGATCGAAGGGCCGCCTTGTGGATTTACCTTTGTCTTTAACCTCTTTTTCTTCCTTCTGTTAAGAATATTAGAATTATTAATAGGAATATTTAAAAAGAATGAGGCATATAACTAATAGAAGGGCGAAAGTTTTTAAAGATTATTACCTTTTTCTTTTTCTTCAATTTTTTTTGGTGCATTTCCATCAACGATTTATGACACTTTTTTGATTTCTCAGAAACTTCTTCATTCGAGGTGGGAATTTCCGTATCCTGTGTTTTTTCCGTGACTAAAGCTGCCAATCTTTCCTCCGCCTTTACAATTAGAACGTGTTTAAATTAAAATGTGAAAAACCCGAGTTTAAAAATGTTTACAATATTATTGGATCAGTCTAAAAGTACTAACCTTTTCTTGTTCTTTTCGAGCTCTATCGGTAGGAGTGTCTGTCCAGGAAGATCTGTCAGACAAATCCGGGCCAGGTCGAACTTTAAATTTGCGAGGTCCCAAACCTAAAGCAGCGGATCGGACAGCAGGCAGCTCCGTCATCCATTCCTCTCTTTTCTTCTCTTTAGGTATTTGCTGTTATAAGAAAATAAAGAAATTAATTATATATTTTCTCAAATACTTGCATCTAAGGAATGTGAAAAATCTCTTTCAATTAATTATTTTAAATCAGAAATCAAAATAAAAAATACTAAATAAAATATTACCTGCGTCAAGAATTCATTCTGGATCCTCCTAGCTCTGAACTCGAGGCTTTGTTGGATAATACTGTTCCTCGCAGCCGGATGATCAGGTGGTAATGGTCCAATAACATCATTATCATCATCCGACTCCAATTGTTCAACGAATTCAATATTATCAGAGTTTAATTCACTAGGCAGCGTAGGTCCAATGACTTTTATCTGCTTTTCTTTCTTCGCCAAATGAGGTGGCAAAGCAGGTCCAAAAGTATCTTCGTCACTCTCTTCCTTTTGAGATAGAAAACGGCTAGGTAAACTTGGCCCAATAATTCGGGACTGAGAAGATCCTTCCAATGATTCTTCTTGAAGAACTTGATAAAATGACTCTCCTTCAGGTTGAGTTTTGATAGCAGAATACTCATGATCAAGATTCGTTTCTTTCGCATTCGGGGAAAGATCATCTTCATTTCGATCTAAGTCACTCGACTTTGAACTCGAGGGTGGAAATGAGGGTCCAATCACTTTTTTTTTCTTTAGGTCTTTCTTCTCAGTCTTCTCTAAATTCTCTATATTTTCTATATCTTCATTCTGCGCAACTTCCATTTTTACAACTAATTCGCTCTCTTCCTTGTCATCTATAAGCCTTGAATCCAGACTAGAAACTCTGTCTAACTTTGGAGGCAAAACTGGCCCATAGGAAAAAGGCTCATCACTCTCATTCAACTTGGTTCTTTCCTCACTAATACTAGAATCCTGCGAAGTTTGTATGTTTATTTCCTTTATATTTGCAGCCTTTTCACCTCCTTTTAATTTTTTATTAGCAGACGTGGTTGGTGATGTAGAACCTAATGAGAAATCTGAAAGGGCACTAGGGTTACTATTACTCGAAGCAGACGAATAATTGCCATTCCTTGGATTTACCTTACGCAGATCTTCCATTCGGTGACTTTTTCGCTCAGAATCCCTGTCTGATAAGTGTTGACTTTGCTGCTTCGAGAGACGCTTTTTCACTTTAGATCTATAACTCGGGCTGTTTCCAGAGGCCACTGATGAGTTTTCCGTGTCTGAAACGATCTCAAAGTCAGAAATGTTGAACTCGGTGCACCTATCCTGCATTGAATCAGTAACTTCTTTCTTTGACTCGTTCTCAATTTGACCAAACAAGGAAACTTCTTTTGCCTCCTCGATTTTTTCTGAAATTCGATCTTCCTTAACCCTGGTATAATTATCCCTAGAGTGAATTTTGTATTTCTTGTGGCTCCTAATTCTATGCTTATCACTCGAAGATCTGTCACTGCGACTCCTGTCACGAGATCTTTTCCTATCCCTGTCTCGGGAGCTCCTGGAATCTTTCGAGTTCTTGGAGTCCTTCTCATTGGATCGGAAACTTTTCCAGTGCGGTTCTTTCGAATCTCTACGATCTTTTAAATCTTTTGAATCTCTTGTATCTTTCAATTCCCTTATATCTTTCGAGTCTCTGGCTTCCCGATCGTTTCTTTCACTCTGAGATGAGCCGTTCTTGTGCTTCAAGTGGTTGGAATCGTGAGCATCTTTTGAATCCTTTACATGATTTTGAGAAGAATGACGATCACGCCTGTCTTTCAAGTCTCGATCTTTGGATGCATGCCTCGAATTGTGTCCCGAGCGAGAACTTCGGTTCCTATTTGAGAATCTTTCGTTATCCCTTCGACCTCGATCTGATCGACTTGGGGATCTTGAACGTTGTCCTGGACGACTTGAATGTGGCGAGGCTCGTTTTCTACTGTGGGATACTGATGCTGCATCTTTTCTAGTTGTTTCGAATCGAAATCTACGACCGTCGTCGCTGTCCTGACTCTCAGAGTCAGAATCCATCGTTGTCATAACTTAATTTTTTCTGAAAACACGAAATTATTTAGTATATGAGCAACCAAAATGAAGATTTAATATAGGTAATCATTTTTGTATTACATACTGCAAAAATAAACCATTCAGAGGAAATTTATTCTGCTTTTAACGATAAAATTTAATCAGAAACAGTGTTTAAAATTTCATCGATAAAATTTAATATTTAAAGAGTTTAGTTGTAAATTAATAGAAATTATAAGTTTATAATAATGTGCTGGGTTCATATCTGATAAAACAAACGGAATCAAGATTGTGCTATAAAGTTATAGAATGATCGATATTTTATTAATATTTGGTCTAGAGTCTTATCTGCAGTTATTCTAGGGCTAGAAACATTACATGTACTTCCATTGATTAATCGTTAGTGTATAACCATGGAAAGGAAAAAGATTTCTGTTCTAAATAATAATATATTCTTATAGAAAATACAAAAAAATTATCAGAATGAAAGCAGAAGTCGTCGATTCTATTTTATTCCTGATTCAAAATAATTAAAAGAAATCTGTGATAAACAAATTTAAAAGAAGAATAATTGATGTTTTAGGTAGATTATAAAATTATTTGTGTAATATTGTAAGAAAATTAAAATATTGTAAACTCTACAGAAATTTTGAACCCCGATTAAGTAAATTTGACAGTATTTAAAGTCTAAATCCACGGTTATTTACAAGTACGAGCAAATAAAAATAGGTTAAACATGGTGTCTAATGCAATTTTATTCTCAAATAGAAATTTTTTACAAAAATCATAACAATTTTGACTTGGTGACTTCAACTACAGCTGATTTTTTTGTAGGAGTGAGTTTTGGTTCGAAAAATAAAAAAAAATATCATTAGGCATAAAACTATCAGTTTTAAAACAAATATAATTTACTTTAGAAAGTTTAAAAATGAAATAAAATTACGTTTGAATGATTTCAATTGTTAAACACCACATTTATAAAAGTAGAATGGAACTAAACGACGGACAGTTACTGTTCAATTTGTTTTGAAGCTTCCTTTTTTTCCATTTCTTTCTTGACAACAGAATCAACTACTTTTTCGACCTTATCAGACACAGGATTGACAACGGGTAGCTGCTTCTTCTGCTCATTGGACGACATCATTTTTACAATCTTTGCCCCACTGTACTTGACGGATTTGTAAAGACCAGCAGTTAAAATTCCCTTCAAGCTCTGAGAAACGCTCGACTTCCAAACTATTTGGCGGAGGCATTGGTCTAGAGTATCGCTACAATCCGGATCGTGTGCGAGGGCTCGTAAACAATCTTCAGTATCCTTGGACCTCGGTCCCAGGGACCAGGCTCTAACCAGCTTCACTTGCGGGGTTCGAGGCAACTGATTCAAGTGATGTATCCGAGTCGAGGGGCCTGTATCTTGTCTACACGTGATAGTAGCATCCTCCGAATATGGAATTTCCACATATTTATCAAAATGTTTCAATATCGGCGCATATAGATCCCTAAAGTGTTTCAACTGCGGGACTACGATATTATTAATTTTATTCTTATCCTCCCCGAAAGTCATACGAAAATCCCCGTTATATGACAAACCGGCGATTGTTTTATAAAAGTCCATTTCCGTAAAGTGCTCCGGAAGTAAAAGTAAAGCTGCATGTACAGCAGAGTGCAAATTTTGCACTAGAGCAGTTCGCAAATCGGAATCTTCGTCTGGTTCGATCAGCACCTGCACCGGTTTATGCAGCCTTCCTGATAGATACAAAAGGTTCCAATCCAATAAATCTTCTACCAAAGATATTTCGGAAATTACTCCATACTTGATTGTCCGACCCTCAGACGTTTTAACCAGGGTGTTATAATAAACTTTCGCGCCCGAGGACTCCTGTAGTTTAGTGATCGCCTTGTAACCGAGGAATCGAAGAGGTTGAGCATAATGAGTTGGATTTCGACTGAGATTCTCCGCATGCCATCGATTTGAATTGCGCACGACAAATATTAAATCCAACATATTATTACTAGGATCTCTTGTTTGTTTGAAAGTACCAGATCCGTAGGCGAAGCAAAACTTCATGTTGCGCGGAAAATCCCTCAGGATTCTTTTGAACTGAGAAAACTGTGCGACTTTTTCCATCATTTTGGAGCAAGATGGAATTTACTCTATGATCTCAAAATTTCAATTCTTCTAGGGATGTAAAACTCGGTCACAAATTTTAGAGCAAAGCATCGCCTAAATCTAGCGTTAAAAAGAAGTTGCTTTTCGCATTCTTTTAGAGAAACTTGGAGAAAAGAACTTGAGGTTTTCTTGATAGTTTGATAACCGGAAATTATTTTCTCATAAAGACTTTTCGTTTAAGCAACTGTGGAATAAACTACCGCGATAAGACTGTCGAAATTTAGAATCGGCCACGTCGTTTCGCAATGATTACCGCAGCTAGCAGCTAACCTAGAAATTTGTTTCCAGAATGTCGTAACCATAGGGACTACTTACTCGAGTCGGTGCACTGTTTTCCTCTGAATATTCAACGGAGGGGAATTATATTTTTAAATTGTAAAACACAAGCACACTGACGACATGATCAAGCTTTTCCGGATATATGTCACCTTTCCCGAGGAGACGTTCAAAGTTGATCAAGAATTTCCCATTTAGGAGTTCCTAAATGGGAATGGCGTTTGTCATGTCTCCTGTATCGGAGCTCATACGAGGAAAAGCAAGATTATTTTTCACTCTAGATTTCCACGTATTTCCACTTTAGAGTGCAAAGTTATCTGGGCGGTTTTTAATTAGATAAACGTCCATTGCACACGACAAAACGACGCGAACAAAACAAATGGGAGAACTCAGGAATGAAAATATTGAAAATGAAGGAAAACTGACTTAACAGTTAACACTCGCCGTCTCATGTATACATGTACAAAATTCACAATTTGAAAGTATATATATATATATATATATATATTTAATCAGACAGAACATAACTATACATATTTGAGATTTTGAGGGGGGGTCATCACCGCGTCTCACCGTGCTCCACAAGTTGGCGCTGGTGGGCATGTTGAGACGTATAATCCAAAATGGCTGAACGCTGGTTGCATAAACATTGGTACCATCAGATCATCTCTGGTACCATATGCATGGGACTGAACTTTATTTTTTTTTTAATATCTTCATAAAAAATAATTTCTTAACATTTTAGTATTTGGAAAATAGTTTCAGTTTCTGAAAAGCTATTTAATAAAATAATAAAATAAATACATTTTTTAATTTCGATTTTTATATTTTATTTAATAGTTTTTCAGAAATTAAAATGATGCCAATGTTTATACACCAGTGAACGGCCATTTTTTATTATTACGTCACAACGTGAAATACCTAATTCCACCATTGGCCATAATTTTGCGCGTGATTCAAAATGATTTTTAAATAAAGTGAACGGGAACGTCTGACTCTGTGCACTATTTTTTTTTGAAAAAATAAAAATTGCAGAAAAAAATCCGGGCAATATATATTTGCTTATTACAAGGCCGGTAAAGAAATCACAAGTGCTGGGTAGAAAGAACAAGATTGCAGTCTAAAAGATTTATTTATAGCAAATGATAACATTAAGAAACAGCTTTCCAGACTCATGAGGTTAAAAATTATATTTCAAAATAATTCGTTCATGTACATTCGTTCCTACTAAAAAGTACATTCAACAATAAATATTCACAGTTAAAATATCACTAAAGAGTATTGGCAATATATACATCAAATTATATTTACAATAATCTTTCTTGACCAAATGTATCGTCACTCGCAATTCTCGTTTCTAAAAATGCGAAATATTTTTCTTAAGGGCATGTGGTAATAACCGAAAGAAGAAATTTAGATTCGCAAACTTTACGCTCGCAATAATTAATGTTTTTTTGTAAACTAGACCATTTACCTCCGTCTGTATGAAATGAAGGTAATTCGCCTAGTTTTAGCGAAAAATAATTATTATTGCGAATGTAAAGTTGATGAAACTAAATTTTCTCTTTAAGCAATTACCACGTGTCTTTACGGAAGAACTAAGATAAACCAGAGAAAATGATTACAGAAAGACCATTCAAGCTTAAAAGATATCACATTTCGTAATTGTCCCAAATTATAAAATATGATGATCGTATTTGAAGCAAAACTTAAGTATAACTTAGAGGTTTTGCAAATTTCCTTACATAATTAAGGAGTTTCTCAATAATGGTTTCCATAATAATTTCTTCTACAATTCTAAAACAAACTTAAACTCTGCCGAAAAGTGAATACACGTACGATTTCTTTTTGTAACCTCGTTTAACAGCGAATTTTATACAGACGAGGATGAGAATCGTAGCCGACATGACGTACAAGACGACGCAAATGCTAATATCAAAAATAGTAAAATCCCAACCAAGTTTTCTTGGACTCAAGAAATTTCCAGACACTAACCTCTCTTTTCTAATTTTCGTTAAATTCTGGTCATCCTCGCTTGATTTTATAGTCGACCCTAGAAAATTAATTCCCTCGTATCTATACTTTTTCTTCAAGTACAATAATACTGCGTCCTCTTTCCAATTGCCATTCTCGTCTCGACAAGAAACACAATCTTTTTCTCCAGGATACTGAATTTTCTTGTGCTGAGGATCTTCTGTCGAATCACCAGCCAATCTTTTATTAACTTCATTGTGTGCTCTCCACAGCCAGAGGATGTTCTCGTCTTCATTTTTCACCTCAAATATTTTATTCCTGTTTGCCATTTCTACAAAATGCTGAGAACACTCGGCACAGCCAAAGAAATTTTTAATATACCCGTACATCGCACGCAGAATTTTCGCAGGATCATACTGATCATCGTCTGAAGCTCTGAAGCTCTGAACTGCAAAATTCACAGTCAACATGTGGAACATCGTCCACAAACCACAAGGATATCCTCTGAAAATTTTCGAACTACCTTTGCAGCCGATCCACTCCAGACTTCCAGAATAAACTGGAGACATTTCATCTTCAGTGGAAGAAACGAGATTTTTGAAATGCCCGCCGGTTATGTTCTTGCTCTCTTTTGTTACATCGTAAAGAGTCGATAAGTAAACGACTCCGCTGTGTTTCATAGGAAAATAGGAAGCTAGGATACTCAAATAATTCTTCAAGGCTATTAGTTTCTCCCCGTCGATCGTTTTCGATAGGGGAATTTCATGAACTATCGAATATTGCAGAGTTTTTTCTAAATCCATTTGGAATATAACATCACCGAATTTATTTAAAGGATTTTTAGAAGTTTCAGTCTCTTGCTTCAGTTTAGTTTGTGCTGGTTTTGAACTATTTTCTGGATATTCTTCCATCGTATCCGCCATATTGATATTAATTCCGACAGAGCTCAAATATTCTTGAATCGATCTCCGAACCCCCTCCCTAGTTGGTGCTTTTATACTTATAGATTTTTGAGACCCGTTTCGTTGCAGAAGAATCAGGCTTGGGAATTTTGTGACTTTGGCTGTTACGCAGAGGAGTTCATTATCCGAAGTTACTCTTCGTATGTGAATATCTGTGACATTTTGGAAGTCTAAAATTACGTCAGATCCAATGTAGGACTTTGGATCTTCAAATATTAGGAAGCTATATTTTATCTCCGCTTTCACTGCTTTCCATATGCTCTCGAGTTCATTTTTTCTGGAAAAAAGAATGTATAGATAGATCTTGCTTTAAAATTTATTTAACATATTTATTCAGTATTAATAAAATCAAACTAAATACCTATAAGGAACAATATTAGGCCAAGAAGAACCTCGACCCTCTTGCTGTTCAATTTCTAGTTGTTTGACTAAATTATTTCGCATGGAAGAAACGTCCTTTCCTTTTTCTATTATCAATCCTAGAGATCCTGACTTCGAATCCACCGAAAAATATCTTAACATTGGATAATACATGACTTCATACTCTCGGCAAATTGGATTATTATCGTCATCAGCACAATTGATCGCAGCAACTTTCACCACATTTCTCCATGCTGAAATTTTATGTTTAAATCAGCTTTCGCTTGCCAAGCCGAGATTTTTTTCTCAATTTTGAAAAAACACTACAGGAACCATGTTGAGTTTGTGGAAACAAATATTATGAACACATTGACATAGGTAACATTTTATTTTGATGGTGTAATTTATCTTTAAATATCTAAATTAGCGTTCAGTTTATCGCTAGACGGACCAATAAAACTGAAAATCGATTTTATCGACCTGATGATTTCACGTACAAAAACTGAAAATGAGTGAACTTCAAACTGAATATATCAAAATATAAAATCATAAATGTGTTTGCAAACTCATGAATTTTTACAATGAAATTGCAAACGATAAACTTTCACATGAAAATAAATATCTATATATAATGTGTAATTTAAAGATACGGACGTGACGAATATAGTCTAATCTTCTAAAGCACAAATTTGGTTCAACTAATTTTACGCTCTCAATGTTAAATATATTTTGCTAAAGCTAGTCAATTTAACTCCTTTTCGTACAGGCGGAGGTAACTGTCCTATAGTTTTAGTCTTATTCTAGAACACTATGAACAAGAGAAGTAGAATATTTAAGCAGAATACAAGAAATACTTACACAGAGTATTTCGAGCAAAATCTTTCCAAATTGGAGCATATCGAAGACAATGACCACACCAGCTGTTGTAAAATTCGACTAGCCAGCTGGATTTACTGCCATAAACACTGGATTTAAAATTGGTTACATTGAGAATGACTACATAATCACTCGCATTATAAAATCCTTGATCTTCAGGACTTTCATTTTCCTTCTTTCCGATGGCATTTGGACTTACGTATTGTATTGCAATCAAGTATACTAAAAACGCTTCAATGAAAAACGCGAAATGCTGATATTGCCTCATTTTTTTGTATCTTGTATAACCTCAAAATTTATGACCTGGACATTTTTTCCTCATCACCATGTAGACTTCTTCTATAGAACTCGCCGTGGACAATGCGAATGACAATCAGTGGAACTTCTTTTTTTTTAATACACTAGCCAGGTGATAAGAAGTTATCAAACATGTTTACATCCACTTCACATATAAATTTATCTTTATTCAAATAGAACTTGACAGATAAAAGTTGCTTCAGGTTGCTTATGGTTGTATAATGTATTTGTGTTGTTTATCTGCCTTTATGTGCTTATTATTGATAGGCTCAAAAGGCTAAAATACTAACTGTATAAATATTGAGCAATTTGAGCATCAACTTTAATCAACTTGCAAGTTTCAATTTGACGTCACAGGGACACAG
>JAUESI010000009.1:469509-488524 GCA_032275145.1 Synergus laeviventris | reverse complement strand
GTCTGCAGGCGTCAGTCGTCACAGGGCAGGTCATGTAGTGGGGGTAAGAACTGTCAGGGAAAATCTTCCCCTTCCCCTGGTTTGGTTATAAAATGTGAAAATGCATGCGTTTTTAGCATTTGGAAGCATGTAAGAAATATTTTACATAAATTTATTAATAATTATATTTTTTAAGTCTAAAATTCATTTCCGCTTATTTTGAGTACCCAGTTGGCGCTTGACATACTTTTTATTTTTTTTTAATAAAATAAAATGTAATAAATTTGTAGGTTATGTTGGCAAGTACCGCCCGCTGAGTATATCGCTGGTAGTCTTTATCGCACAAAGTGGTCGTACGTAAAAACTGAAAGATTTTTAAAGAAATAATTTATGCGCAAAAAGATCGTTAATCATGTCTGAGGAAAAAAAAGTACTGATGATATGCTTAGGTATGTATATAATAATATTTGTAACTTTTTCTACATAATTTTGATGGTGCCCGTTCGTGCTTTTAAAATTGTTTTGATGTCTTTTTGGAAATTCATTACAAGCTTTATGTTTTATTCTTTTTAGGTAATATTTGTCGTTCACCGATAGCAGAAGCAGTTTTTGATGATTATATTAAAAAGAATGGTTTATCGGACAAGTGGAAAGTGAAAAGTGCTGCTTTGATTGATTATCATAGGGGAAAAAGTCCTGATAGCAGAGCAATGACTACACTTAAAGAAAGAGGAATTACGGAATACTCGCATGCTGCAAGACCTGTAAGTATTCTTTCATATTTTCAGTAAAAATAAAAAATATATAAGAGTGAGAGAGAAAAAAAGGAATTTGTAAAGGAATAAGCCACTTGTATTTTTTGTTGGATATATGAATGCCAACTTTATGAGATTTTTGTTTTCTTCTTTATGTAATTACTACTTTTTTTTGAATAGATAACGAAAGAGGATTTTAAAAAGTTTGATTGGATCTTTGGAATGGATGAAGATAATATCGAAGAGTTGAACAGAAAGAAGCCCAAAGATAGCACGGCAAAAATTGAGCTCCTTGGTAAATACGATCCAGAGGGAGAAACGATTATTAGGGATCCTTATTATGTAAGGAATTATGCTCATAATATTTTGTCACTATTTAATTGTCTTTTTCAATCAAAAAACAGAAAATTATACGCCTAATATTATTTTCTCCTTAGGATAGCGGCAGAGAAGGATTTGTGAAAGCATTTGTTCAGTGTGAGAGAAGCGTGGCTGCATTCCTGAAAGAATATAAGTGAGACCATCAATATAAGTGAGACAAAAGATGCTCAAGGTGATATATTTTGTAAAAATTATTTGTATTTCTTGAAGAGATAAAATATATTTAATTGTAAAACATACAAAATTTTTAATTTTAGCGTATAGAAATTAATATCAATTTAAATATATGTTGTGTTTGTAAATTAAGGGCATGCAGGAATTACCATAAGCGCTTTATTAAATGATCTAGTTTTAGCGATTTATCAGTGCATATTTAATCATTTTTATATTGAGTTAAAATTTGTATCTAACCAATGTATGTATCTTTTATTTAAACAATATTATTTTCAGTAAATTGTAAAAAGCGCGTGTTCAAAAATAAGTATTATTCACTTTATTATTCGTTTAGCATTAATTAATGTTTGTGCAATCATCGCGCGTATTTGAGAACTTCCGTTTCAGGTTTTCTCATACCAATCAAAATCGGAGGTAAACGGTGGTATTTTAGTGTACCGTTTGCTGATTGGCTTTGCGATATAGATATTTATTTATATATATAGATATTTAATTGGTTCATTTCATTTTACAGGATCTGCGTTTGGGCAAAGATATTATAAAGGTGCTCGTAACAGAACATCACGCAGTTCTCTTTCATAAACCACGCCCCTTTTCCAGTTCACCCGACGAGTGCCAACTGCCAACGAGTGCGTTCTTCGCACGTTGTGAAACCTGAAGGCGCCTTGTAGTTCAAGGAATGTGAAAGCAGGTGAAAGCTTCCTCTATTTTGCATTGTAAACATAACTACCAAACCCTGGTTTCCATAAGATTCTAATGGAAACCAAGGCTGGGAAGTTTAATTTAAAATGCAAAATAGAGACAGTGTGGCTTATTAGTTTACCGTTTGCTGATTGGCTCCGACATTTTTTTTGCACTTCCGTCTTCCGTCACATACAGCCACATAAGCATATTGTTGTGTGAAAGCCGGGGATGCGTACAATGGATAAAATGTAAAGAAAGTGTTACGAGAGTTGAAAACGTCCGTGGGCGGCGCTAGTAGTAATTTTGCTCTATAAAAGACGCAATCCCTGGCAATCCTATACGAAAAATGCTTGAAAATAACAAAATAAATATGAAAAATGGTTTCAATTCATTATTTATGCAGAGTATAGAGTTATTTAATAAATAAGAATTTTGTACTGACTTATTATTTTGATTAATATATAGAAAAAGAGGTAAATTCACGTTACTCAAAAAAAAAAAAAATTGCATGTCGACGAATAATAATTTTTAATCAAGTTAAAATATGAAATAAAATAAATATGCATTGTAAAAAAATATGCATTGTAAGCCAAATTCATGTTTTTGACTTATTATAGTCTTAAAATTTTACTTTGCATGCAGAACGACGAACATGCTAAAGAAGTTTTGGCCTATATTGTTCACATGATATATTTGCAAAATAGAATGCGACATTTTGCTAGAATTTCTTTAGCTGATTCTAAAAAGCTAATTTACAAAAAAAGAAATTAGCTGACACCTAATAATTTTAATTTGAAAAATTTGAAAAATAATTTTCGATAAAAATGTGATGGATTTGTTGCCAACTATAAACTATAAGAAAGACTAAAACATTTATTATTATAAATATAATAATATAAATATTTATCCATGTTAATTCTTCATTAAAAATAAAATATTTTCATATTTTAACTTGATTAATAATTATTATTCATGCAATTCTTTTTTTTTGAGTAACGTGAATTTACCTCTTTTTCTATATAATTATAAAAATAATAAGTAAGTACATAATTCTTATTTATTAAATAACTCTATATATACTATGCATAAAAAATGAATTTAAACCAGATTTAAACCGTTTTTCATATTTATTTTGTTATTTTCAAGCATTTTTTGTATAGGATTGCATGCTTTTATAGAGCAAAGATACTACTAGCGCCGTCTACGGACGTTTTCAACAGTTGGGCCTTTTTCAACTCGCGGTGGCATCACCCTGCCTGGGTCCTGGGATCACTGCTCAGTGCTGCTCACTGCTCCCTGGTCCCTGTGTTCATTTCATTTTACAGAACCATACAGAACCTCCGTGCAGTTTTATTGCAGATTGTTGCAGATATTTGGAGCTAATATTAGCAATTATATAGGTAAGAATGCTCCTTATTAAGACGTAACAGTTACAGATACAAATTGTAATTTATATATACACACAGTTTGAATCAATTAAGAAAAATTTACGTAAATTGTAGAAGGTAAAAAAAATTCGATTTTTGTATTTTTGTCGATCAATGTAAAAAATATAAGATTAAGATCTATTTCCCATCATGGATGTAAGAATTTTTTTTACGTCCATGCTATTTCCTGATCATTCATAACCTCAAATCTTTGTCTCAAGTGTTCTGAATAGTTTTGCTTATTTATTAAAGAAATTTAAAAAAATGAATTAAAAATAATATAGGAAATAATGTTTTAAAAACAATATTATTTATAGAGAAGGACTACTTTTAATTTCTGATTGATTCCATAATGATAAGTAAAAAGCTTAAAACCATTTTTGTCCTATGTTTTCTAGGATACATGTATAAATGGAGAACTTTAATATCTCCGAAGTGTTCAAAGGAAACGCCATAATCATAAGACCTTCATTGTCTGGCAGCAACTACTGCTTCGTATGCAATGAAGTTATTAAAATGGGAGAAGCCTCGACTCACTGCAATTTTCGTTCTCATCAAGTCCGCTTATCACGATTTTGTAAATGCTTCACGATTATTTTACTAGGCGATCGATATGACTTCACTGACAGCTTAAACTGCAACTTCTGTAAATCAAATCTATCCTGGGATCAAGCAGCAGCACATGCACAAACCCATGGCAAGAAGAGCTTGAAACTAGCTGAAGATGTTTATACAACCTACTTTCAACACTATTTATCGATGAATTCTGAGACACACTTCTGTAATCTTTGCTTTCTTTCATTCGCGACCCAGGAACATGCTCTCCAACACATCCAGGATTTAGCCCACCAAAAAGCCTGGTCTCAATCAGCTGCTTCTAGAACGAATTTCGATCACATGACTACGTGTATAAGACTAATTAAGCAACTTATCATTCATCAAATTTCTGTTGGAGACGAGCCAAATTCTTTTTTCTGTCACGGATGTAAAGAATCATTTCTGAACTTAAGTCTTGCTTTAGACCATATGCGGATAATTGATTATTTTAGCAAGTGCAACAAAAAGATGATTCCTGATAAATGTTCGGTAAATGATTTGGAGAGGCACTTAACACCGGAATGGGCAAGAAAAATCTCAGATGAACTTAATATTCTGCATTCGACAATTTCAGTATATGACTCATCAACTTCTGGAATTAAGGATATTGATTATCAGAATAACAATTATCAGAAACAGATAAAACGAATTAATCTCCAAATAACAGAGACGGGAGAAATCTCCAGGTTTTTTATTCGTGAAGACTTATCTTGGATGATTTCGAGCCATAATTTACAAATTTATCCTAGTTTTGTACAGTGTGTCACATGCGATAGCAAACTATCTGATGAAAACTCAATAGAAAGTCACTTGCGATCTCACTTAGAACCGACATGGATAAAGAAACATTCATCGAGGGCACAGGAAAATTTGCCCCCTTTTCCAAGTTCAAACAGTAAAGAAAATTCTAGCAAGCGAAAAGCCGACAGTTTAAATGATCAGAGTAAAATGCGCAAAGCGGATGTTATTACGAACGAAGTCATGATTCCTATAATATTCTAAAGATGTTTTCAATGTTAAGTAGTTTATTTTTGCTGAAACTGTTTAAAACGAATAGTACAAGTAAATTTTTATTCAGTTTTAATAAGTAGTATAAATATTTCAAATGTGATAATATATAAGTAATATTTCTCAAATTAATTATTAATTTTTTCTTACAAGATAATAATGTGATGGTATTTCACCTTCTCAGCAAGGAAAATATTTTTAGTAATCATGCGGTAGGAAAGTATTTCTTTATAAAAAGATTACTGATTACACACTTTATTTTAACCTATGTGTTTAAAAAACTGCGTAATAGCAATTTTATTGATGGGATTTACCAGAAACGGAGGATCTCCTATGGAATCTGTGTAAAAAGTTCAATTTCTTAAACAAAATAAAGTATCCTCTGAAAGTATGGAATAATCGAAAATTTTTAATTCATATAGTTTTTAATTGAAATCTTTAAATATACAGCTAAAGTTTTGAATTATTCGACATTAGAATAATCTAATTTTAATTTGATCTTCTTAGACCATACAGTGGATTATAACTTCTAAAATAGAAATATATATATTCAATTTCTAATACTTTCATTCAAAATGTCTATATTATATTTTCAAATTGTAATGAGAACTTTTGTAATAAAATTATTATTGGTCAAGTATTGCGGTTCTTTCTTTGTAAATTCATTTTTTATTCCTACATTTAAAAAAGACTGATTATTTTGTAATTTTATTTTGGTAAGAAGAGGTATTGATAAACTGTATCGAAGCTATTCTTTGACTGTATCTAAATGCAGATGTTTTACATTCTGACGTAATAATCCAAATAATCCAAAATGGTCATACGCCGGTGCATAAACATTGACACCTATAATGTCATCTCTGCCTAATGCATGGGACTGAACTTTATTTTATTAATATCTTCATAAAAATCATTTCTTAACATTTTTTAGTATTTGGAAAATAGTTTTAGTTTCTGAAAAGCTATTTACTAAAATAGATACATTTTTTTATTTCGATTTTAATATTTTATTAAATAGTTTTTCAGAAACTAAAACTATTTTTTAGACACTAAAATGTTGAGAAATGATTTAAGAAGATATTGAAAAAATAAAGTTCAGTCCCATGCATTTGGTGCCAATGTTTATGCACCAGCGTATGGTCATTTTTGATTATTACGTCACAACGTGAAATACCTAATTGAAAAACAAAATGGCATTGGCCAATTTTTGGCGCGCAATTCAAAGTACAATTAATTAGTAATTATCGAAAAAAAAACAAAATAACAATAATGAATTGCATTAATACGTTGTAAATTGCATACTTTCATGAGCATTTCTTACTTAAAAAAATATTTTTTATAATATAAAGTAGTCTCTGGAATTATCAAGCAAAAAAAAGTTATTTATTATCAAATATTGGTTCAATTTTGTTATTTATTACCCTAAATCTGAAATTATGAAAATTATAATGCATTTATGCAATTCATTATTGCTATCTAAGTTTACATCGAGAATTAGTAATAAATGGGATTTAAAGCCAAAGGCCAAAATTGGTCATTAGCAGAGATGATGATCTCTATCATTAGTATTCTTCTAAACCTTCTAAACGATAAGCTGCTCTGGTGCTAGAGGCCTCTGTTCGGTAGTGCCGTCCTGGCGTCAGGTGGACAGGTGGCGTGGCGTTGAGTTGAGTATTCCGCATTAGTCCCAGACCACTGATATATTCCCAGACTCACAATCAGTCTCTGTCAGTAGTGTCAGTACTCAGTCTCAGAATATATATCAGTGGTCTCAGACCATCTCAGATGACTCAGACCCACTCAGACTCAGACCTCAGACCTCAGTTAGCCTTAGTCCCTGTTAGTCCGTTATGGTCCGTTAGTAGTGGTTAGCGTGGTTAGTGTTAGTGATGGCTATACTCTATAGTGCAGATGAAGTTGAAAGCATTATTGCTGAGTTTGGTTAGCATTACGTTTTTGTCATGCATCAACAATAGCATCAGTCTTATATTGAAAGTATCTTATTGTAAATCTTTCTAATTTTGGAGTATTTTTCTTATGCAGATGTAGAAAGCATTTTACAATCTTTAATGAACTCGTTATAACGCAACTTTGAATATTATAGAAGATTCTTGTCTGCGAAAGTAGGGGTTAGTAACCAGAAGTCTGCAACACCAAGAACAATTTGACCACACATAAAGGGACGACAGAAAGTAATTCGGACCTATAATATCAGGAAAATTGATTAAACAGGTATGAAAATATTTTATGAACTCCAGAATCTCAGAATATAAAGATAAGACAAGATGTTTCAAAGATGTCGGCGGGAAATTTCAAACTGCACACGTTTTACTAGTAACACTAAATAATATTCCAAAACAATTGTTTAAACTTGTGGTAAAGTGGTATACGACTACCTAACCTGATCTGATTTCCTCCCAAACTTTCATGAACTATGAAATTAATTGTGACAGACAAAGATTGTGAGACGTTTGAATGTTTCAATGAAACGTTTCATTGCTCACAAATGCTCACGAAACCCTACAAAGAAGAGTACGTGTTGCAGTTTGCAGTTTTTAATATTCTTTTCCTTGTTTGAAATTTCGTTTCTACATTGATAATTTTTTATACAAAACACTGGCTATAGTCTTGTTGAAGTTTTGATACGAATAGTTACATTTTTTAAAATACAAATTACAGCATGACTACTACTATCTCGGAATGTTATTGCGAATAGCCAGCCTTTTTAGTGCTTTTTCGGAATGTTTAGTCATTACGAATTTTTTATTCCATCATATTTTCTTTAAGTATACACTAGTTCGTGATATATATATATATATACCATATGTATATATGTATACATGATGCTTCTATTAAAATGATTTATCTTTCCCCAATACAATGTTTTAAAATTTGTTATAAGGGCTATTTCTCACTTATAGTTTCTAAAGTTCCTAATTCTCGAAGTTACATAACCAAGTGTATTCGATTATGATTATATTTGATAAAATTTTCATACATTCAGGAATTTTAATCTACGAATATTTTTTTTATAATTCGAGTAGAGTTAAATTTATGCAACAAATTTTTAATATATATGCTAACCAATGTTATCAATCATTATACAATTTTATAAAGGGAGTTTTAAATCCACTCTCCCCATATTCAACACATTTCATAATTCACTTTTATTTTATTTGAATTATTTCAATACAATTCAATGTACGTATTATGAAGTACATACCTACTTCATCTGTAAATATTGATAATAGCAATGTTAAGATTATGCTTAATAAGTTATTCAGACATTACAATAATATCTGGTAATATATAAGTGATTTATTTAAAATACCAATGTATCTTTGATTCATAGATTCGGGCTTCTTTATTTGTTTTTAGTAGATATTTAATATAAATTTATGCTAAATGATATTTATACAAAAATCAAGAATATGTCTTCAAATCCCTGGATAGGCTTTCAGAAGTCAGGCTGAATATCTGTATATATTAATAAAAAATGTTTTCACCTTAATTTAAGAGAAATATTATTTTCTCGAAAATGGCAATTAATAGTTAATAATAGAATAATAGTTATAATTAGGAATTGAAATTTCACAAATTGTATTCTTGTTGTTTTGTAAGATACTTCTGGAGAAGTATCAAAATGAAACTGGTTTTTAATTTAAGTTATAATTATATGTATGTAAAATAATTATATTATTATAGATATAAGTAGTTTAATCTTGGTAATTTCAGATTTTCAAGCCACATTTCAGAACATGTGGTAATTATTATATGAGCAAATTTAAATAAACCTGTTTTTTTCTCACAATTTTTAATTTTTTCAAAAAAATAATAGTGTTCAGCCGTTCTTGTTCACTTTCTTGGTTGCTTCGCACTATTATTTTGTTGAAAAAGTAAAAATTTTAGGAAAAACCCCGGATTATCTAAATAATGTGCTCATGTGGATGTGAGGTAATTACCACATGCCCTTAACCCCTTAAGCGGATTAAAATAAATTAATTGAACTTGAGAATTACCTAATTTTGTAAAACTTAGTATTAAAATTCAAGAAGGCCGAGAAAAAGATTCATCCAACGTCGAAAAGAAGACACAAATTACAAATAAATTCTGAAGTAAAGGAATCAAAAGGAGCAAAGCATGCGAAAACTACAATGTTTTACTTTTGCTTTCAAGAAACGAAAACTATTCAGGCTAATAGAGTGTTTTTTGTTTATTTGTCTTTTTTTTATAAGTGTCTTGTTATAATTACATATTATTGTTACATTTTTTTTGTCCATATGTAATTGTGTATTAACTATGAAAAAGTTAAAGAGGAAAAATACCATAATTTTCTTCCTTATGTAATCTCTTTTTATTATACATGTAGATATTATATTTAAGTTTTAGCGTCAATATTTTCGAATAATAAAATTTCATTAACAATATAATTTTGCAAGCAGATTACGTAGTTTTAACCAAATAAGTAGCATTTATTATGAAGGTGATCAAAAATCTTTACTATTTTTGTAGATAGCCTTATCTTGTGAATCTTCGATGAATCATCGGTTGTGAACAAGCCTTACTTTGAGATTGTTGAACAATTCCATTTATAATAATAAGTACATTCACTATCCAAATAATCCACAGAAATTGAAGACCCAATCCACTTATCAAATTTCCAAAAAATTTGAAGACTTTCTTTCTTAATCCATCTAAATCAACAATTATTTCCAATTATTATTTTATTATATTTTTACAGGACTATAAAAATGAATGACAATCCTAACTTGGCACTCGAGAAAAACGGTATTGTTTTCACAAACAATGCCTCACCTAAAAGAATATTTAAAAAAGCTTCGCCGTACGTATGTTTTATCTGCTTACTTAACTACTACGTAAAGAAAGCTGTAACAAAACATGTGCATACATACCAACACATTGAACACGAGAACATGTTCAAAAAGTACTTCACAATCATTCCACGAGCAAATTTGATAGAGGAGACAAGTCTGATGTGCAAGATTTGTAATTACAAATTAGTTTGGGGAGATTTGATAGAGCACGCTCTAAGTCACAATGTCATCCCCTGGCTCAAGCCAGATGATTTGCATCGGAATCTTTTCAGGAACTTCATATCCGAACACAAAAATAGCATTTACCAGTGCAACTTGTGCAACATTACTTATGGACACTGGTTTCATGCCCTGGAACACGTCAAGGACTCCAAACATATCAAAGCCTGGAATTTGACAAGTGCTCCATCAGCAAACTATGCCCTCTACGAGAGCAATGCACAACAATTCAAGATGTTAGTCAACAATCGAATTTTCATTGGGGACTCCAAACCCTTCTATTGCCACATGTGCAATCTAGGATTTGACAGTATTACACAATCAAGTAAGCACTGGGAGGGACTTGAACACAAAAGTATCAGATTAAGATTTCTCAACGAAATTTCTCAGTTCAAGTCCGAAACTCCTGAATCCTTTGCGTTGGTTAAGAATTCTGCCTTTTTGGTCGTGATGAAGGACAAGGTTTATTGCAAGATTTGCGATATCTACATGATTGATACCAAGGAAATAGATTCCCACTTGAAAAGTTACAATACAGAACATGCACAAGCGATCTTGGAGGATAATAAGCATCAGTCACCGTTGGAAAAAGTCGAAGCAGATTACCATCATCATGGTCCAAGTGTTCCTTTGACTGAATGTGCACTTGTAGTCCCTAACCACCTTAAGTGGATGATAACTGCCCACAAAGTAGTTGTCAAACATCAGCATTTATATTGTGTACTTTGTAAGAAAATATTAAATAACAACAGCGCTGTCGAGGGGCATCTTATGAAGCATCTCAAGTCAGAGTGGCAGGAGACCTATTTACCATTTCTGCTTAAAGGTCCACCATATGTTCAGGCTACTAAAAAACTAACTGAAATATGTGGATCTGTTTGTGAAACTGGAACTTCTGGACAAGGTGCCTCGACATCTGGAAATGCTAAAAGGACTGCTGTGAGCCCCAATGGCTTCGAGCAGAACAAGATGCTTAAGATGGGTCATTCAGGCCTGATACCTGTTTTTCAAAACGTGAAAACCCCCACTCAAATCGTACCTCTTAATTCCCAGCCAGTTAATAATTCTCTCCCTTTATTAAGCACTCCAGGATCCTCAAATATTTCAAGATTTCAACTGGATTTAAGAAATACTACCTACCCAGCAACCATAGAGGAAAATTATCCTCCTCTGCTCCCCACTTCTATTAAAAAAAAGTCTAAATATCCAAATAAGAATACGAGACCTAACCTTATCGACTTAATGAAGAACATCCCTTCCTTAATGACTATACCTGCCAGTAAACTACCTCCATTTAATAATCCTGGTATGACATCCATTCCGAATGGTAAGACTCCTGTGAATAATCAAGTTCACATAAATCCTACGAATAATCCTATTAATCAGCCGTCCAGTAGCAATCCGCCAAACAATCCTACATATGGGAAAAAAATACCTTCGAAACCAGACCCACAGTCTTTACCATTGAACAATCCATTTTTAAACCCACACATGATGGTTAAGTTACATAAAGCAAACTACTTGTTCTTCGCGAAGAACATTATCTATGAAATGATTCCAGAAAAAAGAAGAAGAATAATCCTAAGTTCTCAGCTCTCATTCTTTCTTAAGTACACACCGGATTATTTTCTCTACTGTGTTGTTTGTGAGAAGAGCATTTCTTACAATTTGCAAAGCGTCTACGAGCACTGGTGTTCCTCTGAGCACAATGAGTACTTGTGGAAGATGGAAGAGGATGATAAACAATTTTCTAATTTTCCAACTCAGTTTAGTTGTCTCGCTTTATCAAAGGAGTTTATGATAGAGAATCACCGTCCTGGAGTGTCTTCACATTCCGAATTGAGGGAGTTCACTTGTTGCGCTTGTGATGCCATTATTCAGGATAGTGATTCATTGCTCAGACAGCACTTTGACAGCGAAGACCATCAGAATAATGTTCAAAGACTTAGGAGACATTCTGCAGAGATTTGCAAGGATCTTTTTAATCTGGTTGAGAGTAGTTGGTATAGTATTGACAAGTATTCCTGTTGGCCTTGTCAAAAGATTCTTTCGAATGAAGTGCCTTACGCAGAACATTTGAACAGCAAGGCTCATCTGAATACCATTCGAGTTATGACTCCTGCAGAAAAAGAAAGATATTCTTTCGATTCTTGCACAGCTTGTGGAATTCTTTGGTTTGGGGATCAGGATGAATACCCGAAACATTGTTACAAGGATGCTATTCATAAGGAATTGACGAGGAGTATTGAAGATAGGGTGGATCATCTGCCTAAGGAAGCCAGCAATTTGTGTTCTTCGCCAGAGACGACTATTGGAGAATTGATTCATGAGGCTGATAAAGTTCACCAGGATCGAGGAAGAGAAAGTGAATTGATCAGAAGCTTGGAACTTGCTGTGCGCCGAAAATTTCCAGAAGCTAAGGCTCATCCCTTTGGTTCCAGAGTCACCGGTTTAGGATTCACGAATAGCGACATTGACATTTTCCTCGACTGTGGTAAGAACCTTTATTTTATTGGTTTCTTCCTCTGAGTTTGAACCTGTGAAAAAATTATAATTTTATTTAATTTAAATTTAAAGTACACTTGCAGAAGAAATGAAAATAATTGTCAGCAAAAAAAAATATTTTGTGAAGTAATTTAGAACTATTAGTTTAACCTAGATAACTAATTAGATAAAAAAAAAATTATTTCAGGGGGTGGTTACAGTGGTCAATATTGTAATACCGACGATCTAATCAGTAGAATTCACCAATGTTTGAAACTCGATTCTCAAGCATGGAATATAGAAAGTGTAATCGAGAACAGCAGAACTCCAATTATAAAAGTTTATCACAGTCACTCTCAGCTCAAATGCGACGTTTCGTTTACAAACGGGCTAAGCGTTGAAAACACGAAACTTCTTAAGTAAAAAGCTACAATTAATTTGAATATTTTATTTAAATATAAAGAGTTCTTTAATTTTCAAAAAATGTTTATTTCTTAGGACGTATCTCGATGCTTATCCTCCATGTAGAGAAATGATTCTGTTTATCAAAAAGTGGCTTAGTCTTTGTGGCATCGCAGGATCTCGAAGCATAACGAATTATGCTATTTCCTGGTTCGTTATTTTCTATCTTCAAGAGAGAAAAATTTTTCCCAGTGTCGCTTCTTTGATAACAAACAAACAGAATACAAAAATCATTTCTGGTATGTTTTAATCTTCACTTAAAGTCGCTTATTTATTTTACTATGAATTTAAAAATTAATATTTTTATCTTCTTCAGGGTGGCAAGTAGGAATGAAACCATTTACAGTTCTTAAGTGGGCAACAGAGCTTAGAACAAAACAGCTTTTGCGAGAATTCTTTACTTATTACGCTGAATTCGACTATAGGTTCAACGTAGCCTGTCCTCTGCTGGGAGTCGTGAAATCTAAAAAGGAATTTTTGTACCTGCAGCTCCTTCCTGATGAAATGAAAACCTACGTAGATCACGTAATGACTGAACCTTATCCAGAATTATTTCGCATAGATTCTGCAATGTGTATACAAGATCCTTACGATCTTTCACATAATCTTACTAAAGCAGTAAAAAAAGTGATTGTGAATCGCTTCAGAAAATTGTGTAAAAAAAGTGCCAAGATTCTTTCCACCGATTAGTAGTAAAATTGCGTTTCTTAACCTAGACGACCGTTTTTTTAAATTTGCAAGTGTCTATTTTTGTTAAGCTTATTTTTGTTAAGCTTTAATTATACATAGTTTAAGTTTTTGAGATTACTTTACATTTTTTATCTGGTTTCATGTAAAAATTAGTTTAAGATATGGTACAATAAATATTATAAATAATTAGTGACTAAAGTATTTATGACTTTTGGAAATCTGGGGTTGAAAGGAGTTTTAGAAAATACCTAGTTCTGTGAAGTGAAAAAATTTAACCCGTTTTATTCAACAACACAGGGAAATGCGACTAGTGTATATAAGTCTAATAAAAAATTTGAATAGGTTAACACAATATTGTCGTTATAATATAATTATAATTACAATATTGTCGTTACCGTAGTAACACTAATAGTAATTTATTTACACGTAATCATTTAGTTCTATATATTTCTACCACGCACACTTCAGACTCTCTGTGAAATTATTTTCTTTCATGCATTTACACTCATAAACTTGATTCCGGAGTAAACGCATACAAAATCTAAGTTTAAAGTAAAAGTCCCGGAAATTCACAACTTTCGTAACTTTACACCACTGTCTTTCAATGACAGTTAAACTCTAGTTTATAACTTTGCACCCGCGAATGGAATTCGAACTCATTTACACTTGAACAATTTTGTATACTATTTTTAATTAATACTAGACTTCAAATTATTCAACGAATTTCTTCACTCAGTGGCAAGTGGAAAAAGTGTATCTACGATCTTGTGAAGCTACTGTCTTAATTCTTCTCTTCCTTTTTCTCTTCTTTCTTCTCCTTGTTCTCACCTTCGGCCTCCTGTTGCGAACTTTGGGTTTGACTTTGTCCTCCTTCACGTTCCGCTGCCATCTGAAGAAAAGAATTAAATTTTTCGATTTTCAAGGGCATGTGTTACTTATCATATGAGCAAATTTAGTTAATCCGGTTTTTTTTCACAATTTTTCCTTTTCGAAAAAAATAATCGTGCACAGACGTAAAGAACGTGAACACGGACGTCTGTACATTAGTATTATTATTATTTTTTAAAGATACGACCTACCTTTTTGTACGCTATCTCAAACAATTTGAGACTGGCTTGTTGAAGTTCGTTGACCTGCTTCTTAATATCTTCAGGGTCAGTTTCGTCCTTCTTAGTTAAAGTTTCTTTCATCTTTGTAATCAGTTCCCTCAATTTGTCACACTATACAAAAATAGTTTCCATTAGATATACATAAGGAAAAATTAATGTTGAAAAAGATGAAATTAAAAATAACTTGACTTAAAAAATTACCTCTTCCTGTGGCAATTGTGCTTTGAACTCTTCCATTTTAGCCTCGGTGTCATGAACAATACCTTCTGCTTGATTCACAGCTTCAACTCTTTCCTTCTTTACTCTGTCTTCTTTAGCATACTGTTCGGCATTCTTCACCATGTTTTCGATTTCGTCTTTGCTTAGACCGCCGCTTGATTGAATCACAACTAATTAGAAAGAAAAGACAAATTAATTAGATTTATAATAAAAACACACACATAAGGAATTTCTTTTATTTTGTTAAAATATCAAAAGAAACTTACTTTGTTGTTCTTTTCCAGTTCCCTTGTCTCTAGCGGAGACGTGCACAATTCCATTAGCGTCGATATCAAAACTAACTTCGATTTGTGGAACTCCTCTTGGTGCAGGAGGGATTCCAACAAGACTGAATTGTCCTAGGAGTTTGTTATCAGTTGCCATCTCTCGTTCTCCTTGGTGGACTTTAATTTCGACTTGGGTTTGTCCGTCAGCTGCCGTTGAGAATACTTGACTCTTTTTTGTGGGTATAGTAGTATTACGAGTGATTAATCTAGTGAAAACTCCTCCCAAGGTTTCGATTCCTGTAAAATAGTGTGAATTAGAATTTAGGATCTATTGAAACTACTTTATTTCAGAAGTCAATACAATTGATATATTTACCAAGAGATAGAGGCGTAACATCAAGAAGTAGAACGTCCGTAACATCTCCAGCGAGAACACCACCTTGAATAGCAGCGCCGACAGCAACAGCCTCATCTGGATTCACAGCTTTCGATGGTTGTCTCCCAAAAAGCTCTTGCACTGTTTGTTGCACTTTAGGAACTCGAGTCATTCCTCCGACCAAAAGGACATCTCCAATATCGGACTTGTTAACTTCGGCATCTGAAAGAGCCTTTTGGCAAGGCTGAATTGTTCGTTTGATCAAGTCACCAACCAGACTTTCAAATTTGCTTCTTGAAAGTTTAAGATTCAAATGTTTCGGGCCGCTTGCGTCCATTGTGAGATAAGGCAAGTTTATGTCTGTTTGTAACGAACTTGACAGCTCGATCTTTGCTTTTTCTGAAGCTTCCTTTAGTCGCTGCATCGCCATTGCGTCCTTCGTTACATCGATTCCTTGCTGTAAAATTAATCGCCATTAAATGTTTAAAATTTTGCACTATCATTAATTAATGTAAACTAAACAAATTAATCTTCAAAACTTACGTCTTTCTTGAATTCAGCTACTAGGTAATTAACTATAGCATTGTCGAAATCTTCTCCACCCAAAAATGTGTCTCCATTCGTGGACTTTACCTCGAAAACTCCCTTTTGAATTTCCAAGATGGAAATATCGAAGGTACCACCTCCCAAGTCGTAGACGGCGATGCTGGAATATTTAATTTTATAATTAATATAACAACGACGAAACTATATTTGCTTATAACACTTGTCTCAGAATTTACAACTTACATTTTGTCATCAGTTTTATCCATTCCATAAGCGAGAGCAGCGGCAGTGGGTTCATTGATGACTCTGAGAACATTGAGACCAGAAATTTGTCCAGCATCTTTCGTCGCTTGTCTCTGAGAGTCGTTAAAGTAAGCAGGCACCGTGACAACGGCGTTCTTGACTGGCGCATTTAGGTAACCTTCGGCAGTTTCTTTCATCTTCACGAGAACAAATGCACCGATTTGACTAGGGGAATACATTTTTCCATCTCCTCCTTGAACCCAGGCATCTCCATTTGATGCCTTTACTATTTTGTACGAGACCATTTTCCTGTAAATTACATAAAAATGATTAGAAGAGGAAACGACTTTAAAATTTCAATTACCTTAACAGATATATAAAATTGGTATTAATTAATGATAACTTACATTTCTTTCTTAACTTCTGCATCTTCAAATTTGCGGCCTATTAAACGCTTCGTAGCGTAGAAAGTGTTTGCCGAATTTGTTACAGCCTGACGCTTTGCCGGCATACCAACCAAACGTTCTCCTTCTGTAAGTAAAAAAAATACATTAGAAAATTGTTTAGTATCAAATTGAATACAATCATATTTGTGTAAATATGGGTTTTTTTGAGTTTAATATTTCTTTTTTTAATATTAAATATTGCTAAAATAATATATTTAAAACTTAAACTTCATTTATTTCTCAATTCTCCAGAAAGCGAACTATAGAAACTAATAAATTCTGAATTATAAATAACGAATCCGTGAGGCAACTCCACTTAATCCTTCTCTTATTTTGTAATATTAACTGGGCCCTATCGAATACAGATAGATAGTTATCAAATCCACTAATTTAACTAAAATAACTCGTAAAAATAATCTTAATGGTAATTCTTTTAAGATTGCAACTTTTAGACCTCTTGATATCACAAACTTTAAAAAAGGGAAACCAAATCCTTTTTTTAAATACAAACCTTTGGTAAAAGCAACATAAGACGGAGTTGTTCGTGATCCTTCGGCATTTTCGATAACTTTTGGATGCTTGCTTTCCATACAAGCGACACACGAAAATGTTGTTCCAAGATCTATTCCGATAACAGCACCCTTGACTCCGTCAGATCTGTTTCAATAATAAACAGAAATGTTCATTTAACATTTTAAATCATTATAAAAGTAATTCAACATTATATTCAAGAAATTTCAAAATTCCTCCATTTTTAATTAGGGATGATTATTTAAGGTTGATGACAATAATCAATTTAAAATAGTAAAATCAATTATTAAAAGTAATTTTAAATAATCTCAAAAACATACCATTTTTAGTTATAAAATAAATATGTATAAAGAGAACTCTTATATTACGTAACATATTCTGTATTAAAAATTAATTTTCTAAAAAATAATTTTGCTTTAACCAATAATTTCACTAAAAGTGTTTTATTTGTTGAGTAATTTAAATATACTATTTTTTAAATCTTAGGTACCATTTTATATACGTTATTAAAATATTCATATTAAAAAAATACAGAATGGTATAACAAAAACTTGTTTGTTATTTTTAAGAATTCTTAATTAATAGCTAACTTTTCCGTAATGTTTGTTATCGACATAGTCATTTTATTAACTAGAATAAACCCTTTATTGAAAAATTCTAAAAAGCCTATAATATAACCTAAAAGTGATTCTCCTCGAAGATTACTTACTTGTATCGGTATTGATTAAGTTCGGCATTTCTTTGAGGTGATACGACCATAGGAGAAATTCCCTAATAATGGCAAAATAGTTGATTAGACTAAAGCAACATGAAAATTAAAATCAATTAATATCACGAAATGAAGATTCTCCAAAAACTAAGAGATATATCGATATCTTCAATTGAAAATATTCCCGTGAGTTCAGAAAACCAAAGATTAAAAAATTCATACCGAGCACCACGTGCCGATAATCTTTGAAATTAAAGTCAATAAAATGTATACACAAAAAAGGCTCCAAAAAGACGTTGATGACAAGTGAAACTTTAAAAAAACTAAATTGGATGAATGTCAAACTATTAAACAATGTAAGATGATTTTATGAAGATCGTGAAAATGAAAAATCTAATAAAGCGGCGTATGATCGTATTACTTACATTTTTTAGGATGGTGCTGAAATTTTGTCTCCTAGCGATGTCGGAAGTAATACCGGTACATCTTCGGGAGAGAAGTCTAGCTGCAGACAGCATTTTTATAAATTGTACCAGTTTCGTTTACGGTCAACCAGAATAAGAAACTGCAACTTCATCCACTATTTTACAAAACTTTGCCTCCACTTTCTCTGCTCTCACTGGCACTGGCAAACAAGTTGATCATGTAACTCCACGTGCAATGATGCAATAAGAGCGGACTGCGGAGAGCCAAGCCAAGCAGGGCCAAGAGCACAAGCAGGGATGCGTACGTAATTTACGTGCTTAGTTATTTTCATATAATTTACGTTTCAAGATGGCGACTGTGCTCATTTCATACAAAAGTAAACATAACCTAATTCTTTAATTCGCCGACAAGTCGACAACACTGTTTGCTTGATAAATGATAGTTTTTTT
>JAUESI010000009.1:445802-469409 GCA_032275145.1 Synergus laeviventris | reverse complement strand
AGTGTCACAAAGAATCCGCCTTTCGCCCTTTTCGCTAGGTGGCAGCAGCTTCCTGTTGTCAAAAAAAGGCGCGAAGCTTGAATTATTTCTTGATTTATCGCGATTTTGTTGAACTTTCGATTTGTCCGTAAATGTACGTAATTGAACTGCGCATTTTTTTATATTAGGAAAACCCTTTACTACTAAAATTTGTTGAAAATTTACTCAGGTTTCAAAATTATATATATACTATCTGATACTATATAGTCTTATACTAGACTTATACTGATATCCACTTTACCAGACTTTACACACTAGTTGGTAGGAAAAACGTTCGTCAGGGGCAAAGCACTGTCGGTAAAAATGTCAAAAAACTTTTACTTTTCTTTCAAATATATACACAGTAGATATGTTCCGTTTTGGTCAGCCAATGCATATATAGTTAATGTTTGAATGGGAATATAAATATTGTACTTCTTTTCTTATGCAAGGAAAATAAAAATAAATCAAACAAAAATGGTGTAGAGTAAGAAAGCATTTCTCTTTCAGTTTTAATATTGCGTCAATTTTCACTAAAAAAAAACAAAACAGTTTTTCTTTTATATCAGCAAAACATGCTGTCAATTTTCGTCTTTTTTGTACAACTATTATAATCGAATCTACTAAAAATATTAAATAAAACATTTATATATATATACATATTTATTATATTCTATATTATAATAAATATATGTATAATTGTATATGTGATAAAGATGGATGATTTAAAAGCAACTACCTTTGTGGAACACATTACTATACATTTTTAATTAATTTGATTTAACTAATTATTTTTCCAAACTTTGGATCTATTATTTATTGTCAAATAAGTGTTTAATGACGTACTTTATTCGCAAATGTCTCATATCGATTTGTTCTTAGTCTGTTGGACATGCGTTGAGCTAGCTTCATTCTGTCACACGACTCAGGCCGGGTATTTTCTTTTCCTCGCGTGTTATTTTTCACAATGATAACGTAGTACCGGTTGCAAATTTGTTTCGTCTTATTTGCTTACATATAAAAAAAAATGAGAGTAAATATGAAAAAATTACAGGCTTTTACTATAATTAGAAGGAAGTAGTTAGTACTGGCTGTGCCTACAACACGTGCCTTAGCTAAGTGAGTACATGAAATTTACCACTTAGTACAAGAATAACACATATTTCTATTAATATCTGACGTATCAGCTAACAATGAAGAGATCAATATTTTTCTATAATATATATATATATTTTTTTTTTAATTTCTATAAATGCTGCTTAATAACACAAGTTTTTTTCTTATTATTTATTCATATCTCGAAGAGTTTCTATATAGATTTTCTAATGAGTGAAAAATGTGTAACTAAAAAACTAAGATACCAATTAAAACTGCTGTTTCTAGTATTTATTGTATTTTTTCAAAAACAAAATTTATTTTATTACTCCTAAAGTTAAAAAAAGGATTATAATTAATCAATTTTTTATCATAACTCTTTGAGTTAATTTTCGATTTATAAAAATAAGAAGTCATATTTTCTATAGATCCTGCTTGACCTAAACATTTATTACCTGCATTTATTTTCATCTGAAAATAACATGAAGTAGGTAATTTTTTATATTTATCCATGATAAGTCACAATATAAACAACTTTACTGACCTAGTTCTTTTTAAATCGAGAGTAAACATTCTCGTTGAAAATCATTAAAGGAATTTACTTTTAAGTTGTTTTAATTAAAACAGATTTATATCAGAAATTAAATTATTTAGACAAGTTTTTAATGTATTGACTTTAATAAACTAAAAAGCTAAAAACCGTTATATGATTTAAATAAAATTATTTCCCGATTTAAAATACGAAAGGTAATTCTGTATCCATGAAACTAGTTCGACATAATATAGAGGTCTAAGTTGATATTCAGGTACATTATGAATAAAAAATCAATAAAAATCTTTAATTTTCAAACTGAAGAGATGAAGATTGCTTAAAAATACTCTAATTCTTTGTTATAAACTATTGTACTAAAGGTTTTAATAGTATCTTATTATTAAATATATAGAAACTGTGTTTAACGTTACAAGTTCAAGAATATATATCCTTCATTACGCCCCTAAAGTCATATTACAAAGTCATTGGTACACATACCTAATGATTTTATGTCAAGACCTTCAAATTTATATTATAAAGGTGGATGTCTTTTAATAGAACCGCTTGCGAATTATTAAAAAATTAAGGAATACGTCAAATTAAATTTAAGAATCGTTCAATTTTTTTTCACGAGTATATGAATTAAAATGTAGGTGTGTATTTATAAATATTAGTAATATTTATATTAGTTAAATTAGTTAAATTTTAATAATTAATAGTAGTTTCTTGCTAATTTAAATGTTGCGAAGTCGTTAACTGTACATTAGTAAAAAATTACTAATCCCATTAGTAACAAGGACAAACCAAACGAATTGGTAACTCCTTACTAAATGAATTAGTAATAATTTCGTAAAATGTTTTAAAAGTCACAAGAATCGCTTGTTAAAATCCCTTAAAAATTTGTCAAAATCTCTAAAATTCCTCAAAATCTCATGAAAAAAAAATTTAATTTAATTTCCCTATAATATTTTAAATCCCTCCTTTTGAGAATCATACAAATATTTTAATATCCTTTTAATAAAATTCCATGAAAAACTGCAAAATTCAATAAAATCGCATAGAAAACTGAAAATTCTTGAAAATCTTCTAAAATTTGTTAAATAAACTGTAAAAGATAAATATTATAACTGATGTTTGATTAACAATTCAATTCAGATTGAGAGAGTAAATTTGGGTGATAGTTTATTGGATTTCTAAAAGTTTGAGCATAGAAGGTTGCTGTTTTTCGCAAAGAGGTTTTATATTTAAACATTCTAAAAGCTCGGGAAAATTACATTCCATATGTCTTATAATGAGTGTAATCGATCGAGAAAAACTGTCTAAAGTTCTTGCGGTGTCAGTGTAATATATACATTATTTACTTGATTATATATTACGTTGGCTATTCCCTATTTCATGCCAGTGACGTTCCTTACTCGTTCGACTTTAGTAGTTACTAATTCATTTTGAGCCACGTTTTTTTATCATCATCGAAACCGATACTCTCTCAACCTGAATTAATTTAATTTTACTAATTAATAGTATTTTCTTACTAATTTAAATGGTGCAAAATCGTTTACTATAAATTAGTAAAAAATTCCTAATCTCATTGGTAACAAAGACAAACTTAGTGAATTTGTAACACTACTCAATGTAATATCTTACACATTTATAGATCCCTTAAAATTGCGGAAATGATTTTTAAAGTCATAAGAATCTTTATAAAAATCTTAAAATTCCATGAGGAACTTTAAAATTACTTAAAGTTCGTTAAAGTTTCTAATAGTCTTAAAAATCTCATGAAATTTTTTTAAATGACTCATTTAATAGTCTAATGACTACTAATTTACTTAGTCATATTCTTACTAATTAAGATTGAGAGAGTAATATTTTTTGTACTATAAATCTAACTATTTGTGTATAATTACAGACTGAAACTTGGTTTCTAGTTATAAATATAGCAATTACCCACACGCTCGCGTGTAAATAATAAATATGTATTTAAAGTTGAAGACATTATTTTTCATACTAAGTGTGAGTTTATGATATATTTGCTGTTTTTTATCTGGTTTTCCACTCATATGAGAGAACTGAGAGAAGAACGCCCTTATATTGTCATTAGTCTACACCATCATCATTACCCATATTGGCCCCATTTCGTTATTACATATTTGTATTAAGCATAATGATGTACCATATCTGTGTATCACATAGCCTCATTTGCTATTTTATAATAGAATAACCAATCTATTTACTAGTTTTACTTACTAATTGAATTTTTCACAATGAATTTTTCTTCAAATATCAGTCATTATTTAGCTTTTACAGTTTATTTAACAGATTTTAGAAGATTTTCAAGGATTTCGAAGTATTATAAAGAATATTCAGTTTTCTATGCAATTTTAATGGATTTTGTAGAATTTTAAAGTTTTTCATGGAATTATGGTATTCTAGATAATTATAATTAATTACCAATGTTTCGTAGAATTCTAAGGGATTTGTAGTTATTTTAAGAAATTTTTAGAGGCTTTATGGGAATTTAAAAGATTATCGGGGAATTAAAAAAATTTTCATGAGATTTTTAGGTAAACTTTAAGTGATTTTAAAGTTTCTCACGGAATTTTAAGCGATTTCAAAGAATTCTTATGACTTTTAAAAGATTTTGCGAAACTTTCAGAGAACTAGAAATATTTTGATGGAATTTTAAATGTTTCTAGTAATTTAAAAAAATGTAATGAAATTTTAAGACTTTTTTTGACAAATTTTTAAGGAAATTTAACTAACTTTAGGTGATGTTAAAGTTTTGGTATTTTTGAAAATAAACTGAAAAATAAACTTGAAAATAAACAAAAAATTACGTTTAGAAGAAAAGATTAAATTGTTATTAACAATTAAAAGAATACTTTTTTAACTGGAATTTTGAATATATTTTGTGGGAATTGAATTTTAATTCATTAGCGGTTGAATACAAAATAGTATTACACATAAATCACATTTATACACATCTTATATAAAAAAATGTGTCCAACTTTAAAGTATAATATAATACTTTTAGTTTGAACGAATTTTTTTTATGATTAAAGATGTTTTATGATATAATACTAGTCACCATGTTACCTTTTACAATTGTTAATGACTCTAAATTTAACTCACAAAAAATTTTAAAAAATTCCCTATCTGGGCAACTTTTTGGCCCTTTATAGGGCTCTTCAGGAGCCAACTAAAAATTTCCACAAATTTAATTAGCAAGAAACTATTATTAATTAGTACATAAAATTGAACTAGTTCAGATTGAGAGAGTATATGTTGAATCATTATTTCACAGATATGCTATGAGTCTCAGATATGGGTGCACTAGTAGGTGATGTGCAAGCCTTACAAACTCTTACGATTCACACTAGTGATGTAAACAGCATCGACTTTGCCAGTGATTATATTTTAGTGACAGCATCTGGGTTAGTGAAAAAATAATATCAAATGTCTCTTTCAATTTTCCATGGTTTAATCCCTTTTGCCCTAATTTGAATAGAGATAAACGAGTGAGAATATGGGGATGGAAAAGTGGCGTGGGCTACGTCGAGGCCCCATTTTCGCCTCTTTTAGGCCACAAATATGGCGTGACTTGTGTCAAAGTCAGTCCTCAATCCACAATGTTAGCTTCATCCAGTATCGATGGTACCACTCAATTGTGGAACCTCAGGGTATGTTTCAAATAAATTAGTCTTTTTTTCTCAATAAATAATATATTATATATAAGCAAGTCTAAACTTGTTATAGACTGGATCAAAAATTCACACAATGGTTCAAGTGGGGGGTGAAGCAGTGAGAGTTTGCAGATTTTCACCAGATTCTTCAGTACTAGTTACTGCTGGTGACAATGGGCAAATTTGTGTTTGGGACCTTGTACGTCGAAGCCTAATAAGGTGAATTTTATCGATAACGAAATAGTTTATGTATAAGTATATTATTGCTAAATTCGATCGAAGTTTCCATAATTACAATGATTCTGCTTCAGATGCTTTCAGAAGCACGAGGGTGCGATTCAGGGGGTGAGTTTTACACCAGACTCTTCCTGGCTACTCACTTCTTGTACTTTCGGAGTCCTTAATTTTTTTTCCACTAATGAAATAATCGACTCTTGCATAACAAGCCATCGAGAGTTGACGCTTTTCGCTACTGTAGATGATGCTCATGATTTAGGTGTTGTTTGTTGCGAGTTCTCCTCCCGCGAACAAACATATGGTGAGAATCTACATATTTACAGGGTGTTCCAAAAGGAGTTGCTGAAACTAAACGACTGTCATTTGTTGCGTTTGCAGTTAAAAAAAAAAACATAAAAAATTAAATTAAAAAACAGTTAAATAACTAGAAAAATGTCAAAACCCGGTAAGAATTAAGGCTTGAATACAGAAGAAATAAGGTTTTTCGAGTTCAACACAAAAATTACCCTTTTCTGTCTTATTTAAAACCTGATTTTTCCACCAAGCTTATCCGCAAGGGAGTAACAGAATTTCCAGAAATTTAGTTCCCTTCAGTTCCCATAGACTGCAATATGTTATCACAATTTTTCCATTAAATCTGAAACGAAGTGTAAAAAGATATAATGTCTTGCATTTTTGTTATATAACTTTGAAGGGTGATTTCAGACCGAATCAAATCGGATGTGGAAGTGGCTTCTATTAGTACAGCCACTACTTAAATTTTAGAGGGGAAAAATATGTATTTAGTTTCAGCAGGTCCTTTTAGGACACCCTATACATAAATATATTATTTACATATTTATGTTACATAATATTTTTTGAATTAATACAATGACAATATTTCATTAATATCCCATCTGTAGGTAACGATCATTATTCGAAACTTTATCAATTGGTTACGTGTGGAAATGATCACAACGTAAAATTGTGGGAGGTGAGGGTCACACAAGAAAAATGCGACAGTCAAGGCTCAATTGCTTCGATAAACCTTTGTAGAATAATGGAAAAACACAGCAGTGCCTTAACCTGCGTACGAATAAGCTCCAATGGAATGTACACTGCCAGTTGTGGTCTTGATAAATCGACCGTTATTTGGGAAACGGTAAAAAAAACTCCACACGTATTAAAAATATAAGAAAAGAAGAAATAAAACGAAATTTTATGGATAAACTTTTTTTTAGGACACCGGTAAAATAGTTTCAGTGCTTAAAGGACACAATCGATACGTGGCTTGTTGCGCTTTTTCAAGAGATGGTATTCTACTAGCTACTGGTAAATTACAATGTATTTCTCATTTTAGATAATTGGTTAAGTTTCAGATAAATATCAATGATAAATATCCGAATGATTCCGAAAATTTGGATAAATTGATTTTCAATGGGCATAGGTTGAGCTGTAAACCCCTTGCTGAAATTGGATTAATTAATTAATTCATTCATTCATTCATTCATTCATTTATTAATGTGCAATTATAGGCTCCAATGATAAGTCTGTTATCATTTGGGATTTGATTGGTAATTTGACACTGAGTTCGGAGATACGACACGGTTTTCGTCCTTTTCAGTATTCAGAGAATGGTGAAACAGTAAGTGGAAATATCCATTATTATAATGAAAAAAATAACAGAAAAAATACTTTCAATGAAAAAATGTAAATATGCAATGATTTTTTAGAATTTGTTAGAAGAGCGTGAAGTAGTAAAACATGCTGAAAGTAGTACGAATGAAGTAAAACTCATCCATCAAATAGATGACATCAGTGGAGCAGTGAATGGGGTTTCAGTATTTAAAAATAATTTAATCGCTTCTGGATCAGGGTAAATGTTTACAACTAATATTATTTTTATTTCCACATCTGTTTATTCTGATATCGTTTCTATTTTTAAATATAACTTTTTCTCAGTTACTTTTTTCGTTACTTTTATATTTTATAAATATTATAAATATATTTGTTCCCCTATTCTTTGTTTATTTTTTACAGTTTTTCCAGCGCCGGTAAGTGATTGGTCGTTGAAAGTACTGCCACCAGTCGAATAGTCTAAATGAAAAAATCGTTGCAGAAGCAATACACTATATTGATTGTCATAATAAAAAAAAATTCTTTTCTAATATATTCCAAAAGTAACGAGAAAAGTAAAGATTTTTCTATTTATCGTTACCTATTTGCAAAAGTAACTTCGTTACAATCATCGTAACTCTCTCAATCTGAATTAGTTAAATTTTACTAATTAATAGTAGTTTCTTGCTAATTCAATTGGTAGGAAGTCGGTTATTTTATGTTACATTAGTAAAAAGTTACTAATCCCATTAGTATCAAGGACAAACTAAATGAATTAGTGACCTTACTCATTAAAATATCTTAAAACTTTTAGACCTCTTCAAATTTTGCAAAATCTTTTAAAAGTCATAACGTCATAAGAATCTTTTTAAATCCCTTAAAATTCCGTGAGGAACTTTATAATCACTTACAGTTCGTCTAGATCCCTTAAAAATTTTTCAAATCTTCAACATTCCTAAAAATCTCATTGAATTTGTTCAAATTTTCCGTAAATTTTGCGTAATACATTGAGATAAATATAAAAAATTGGTGATTTGAACTTTTTGGAAGTACACCCAAATTTAACATTACTGATGTTCAAACAATAATAATTCATTCTAAACAATTTAATTAGTAAGTATTTACTAATTCACTTTGGTAATAGGTGACGTACTATTTCATTTAGTAGAAAGTGGGGTTATTATTAATAATAATAATATAATAATTATAATGAAATTATAGCGATAAATTGGTCCGAATATGGGATGTTCTGCCCGGAGAATTAGAAGACGAAGACATATCGTTTTCAGAAAAAAGTTTCAGTCCTTTGGATGGACATAAATATAGCGTTCATTATGTGGAGTTTAGTCCTTGTGGAACTATGTTAGCATCTTGTTCTTTAGATGGTACCACTATTATCTGGGATACAGAGGTGACGGTAGAGCATAATTATATCTTATTTACTAATACTTTGTTTGCAGAATTGATTAAGTAGCCTTTCTTAAAATACAACTATTTTTTGCGATAATTTTTCATTTAAAGTAAATGAAAATAAGGTTAGTAAGTAATTAGTTGAAGATCACAGAGTTCATTGATTTTTCTGACACCATTCTGAATATTTTCAAGTGTGTTGGTCCTCATCAAGTAATATCTAAATCATGAGTTTCAAACATACTGCTGTTACATATTAAGGAGTGTCCAATTTTTTATAATAGGAAATTATTTTTCACAATATTTCGATTTTAAAATTATTCACAGAATGTGTATAGTGAAATGCAGTGGTGTTTGTTTATAAAATACTCTCTAAACTTGAATCAGTCGAAAAGCAGTGACATTTCACTGATTATCAGGCAAATTCCATCGATTTTCAGTGATTCTTTTCTCACGACTTTAATCAATAAAAAATATACTGGAAATCAGTGAAGTTCCACTTATTCAATTGTAGGGAGTATAAAAGAATAGTAACATATTTTTTTGTATTTTTCAAAAACAGTTTTAAATATTTTTATAAACTTTTTATAATATTGATGTGTATATTTAACAGAATGGAGGACAAGCGAGGTCATCATTCATCAGTTCTGGTTGTGGAATTCGAGTTTGTCGTTGGTCTCCAGATGGAAAAAAAATTGCAACGGCAGGAGACGATGAGAAGACAACTCTTTGGGATATTGAAACTATGGAGGAGTTGAAGTAAGTTCTTTACTAAAAAAATATTGACCATTGTATAACTCATGCCCTATATAATTATCCTTTTACAAATATAATTATTCAATGATTTTTTCCCGATTTTCTTCATTAGTTGTAATTTTAGTCCTTCTTACAGTATTTTTGAAGGGCAAGCAGATGCAATATGTGCTGTGGCTTTTACACCAGATTCAAAATATTTGGTTACTGCATGTAATGAAGGAACTTGGGGGCTTTTTGACATCGAGAGTCCAGATCCTGCGACTGCGATGATGATATTTTGTAAAAATGGACATGATTTGGGTGTGCAAGGATGTGATTTTAGTCCTACTACTGGACCTTTAACAGCTTCTGGTATACATATAATATAATTATAATGTACTCTCTCAATCTTAATTAGTAAGAATTTGCCTAAGTGAATTAGTAGCCTTACATTTAACTATTGAATCAGTATTATCCCACTTTCTATACTAAACGAAATAGTAAGTTACCTGTTACCAAAATGAATTAGTAATTACTAATCTATTTAGTAGTTTTACTTACTAATTAAATTATTCAGAATGAACTGTTCTTCAAACATCAGTAATGTTAGACTTTTTTTATAAACAATTGTGTTATTTTTGTTATATTATTTAGCTTTTATGGTTTATTTAACAGATTGTAGAAGGTTATGGAATTTTATTAAGGGATATTAAAATATTTTTATATTTCTCAAAAGATTGTAAGAAATTTTCAAGAGTTTTAAAGGATTTTAAAGATTATCGAGGAATTTAAATAAATTTCATGAGATTTTTAGGAATTTTAGAGATTTTGACAAATTTTTAAGGGATGTTAACAAACGTTAGGTGATTTTAAAGTTCCTTACGGAATTTTAAAGGATTTAAAAAAATGTTATGACTTTTGAAAATATTTTGCGAAATTTTAAGAGATCTAAAATATTTTTAAATATTTCAATGAGTAAAATTTAACTAATTCAGATTGAGAAAGTAATTAAATACATATCCGTAAGGCATGTGACCTACACACATGTTAACTGTAATTAAACTAAAAATATACGGTTATTTGTTTCAGGATCTTTAGCAACAAATACAAATGATAAAAATCAATCGTACCTCTTGGCAACTTGCGGAAATGATTCTCTCGTTAAAATATGGAGAATTGACATTTCTAATACCAGAGGAGACGAACCGCGGGGGTCTAGCGATAATGGAATTGTGTATCAATTAAAAAGACAATTAGCAGGACATGGAGGGAATGTTATGGATATTAGATTTTCACCTGTTCAAGGAGAAATTTTAGGAAGTGTCGCAACTGACAAAACTGCTCGAATTTGGAGTGTCGTATGTACTTTACAATATTTATTCTATAAAAAAGAGAGGATTTTTTTTTAAATTTCTAATTTTTTTATTATTATTTTTAAGGTAACATAATTTTGTTAATTTTTCAGTACACAGGAGCATGTTTGCACGTCCTCGAAAGCCATAAAAGTCTCGTCACAAGTTGCGCATTTTCTGAAGACACCTCCTTGTTTGTCACAGGTAGAGTACCCATATTTGTAAAAAAATAGTAAACTTCACATTTTCTTTATATAAATATACTTTTGTTCCAAATCAATAATATATTGGCTTTCAAAATAAATGCACCAGTTTGAAAATTGCCCAACATTAAAAGAGATAATTACTTTGTTATTAAATATTTTTTGCGATTAAAGATGCATAAATATATTAATTAATTTTTAGGTGCTTTGGACAAAACTGTTTTGGTGTGGAGACTGCCTGAGCAATTATTGACTCAGTCTGTTTTATTAAATAGACTGAGAAATAGCTCAAAGAGGGTAATTTAAAATACAAGTAAATTAAAGAAATTAGTTTTTTAAGCTAATAGGCATCAAAAAAATGGTAACTACTTAATGCATGAAGCGAAGGTTGCATAAAAAATTCTTTTTAATTTACTGGACTATTTGCAATTATCAATAGAGTGAAAAGTTCTTTCAGTAAATTAAAAATCAAAACAAATCAAAACACAAATTGGAATTATTTTCCTCTCAAGGTAACTGAGTGGAAAGTCGAAGAAATATCTGAATGGTTGATGGAAATTGGATTACCTAATATTGTGAAGCATGTTGAATCGACGTCAATTACTGGTAGACATTTATTGAACGTGTCTGAAGACGAAATCATCCACAAACTTCGCATTAGAGAAGACGAAGAAGTAAATACAATTTTTGGTTTCGTAGATTCAGAATTGAATAAAAATATTTTCTTTCTTTTTTTTTTAATAAAAAATAACGATAACACCTTTGACTTATTATTGACTTTCTGTATTTTATTTTTCAGACAATGGAAAGTCTTAAAAAACAATTATATTGGTTGAAGCGTGAAAATTCTAATGCGATGGAAACAATTGATGAGGCTGAAATACCCCACGAATTCTTCTGCCCAATAACTCATGAATTAATGAAAGAACCAGTCGAATGTTCAGGTATCTTTAAGAAAGATAAAATCTGACGAATTATATTGCCATAAATAAATTATATTAATTATATAAATGAAAATCATATTTTTCAGATGGTTATACGTACGAAAGAGCAGCAATCAACGAATGGTTTTTATGCGGAAAGTTTACAAGTCCAATGACCAATGAGCCTCTCCACGACAAACATGTGACTCTGAATATAACTTTAAGAAATTCCATATACGCTTTTCTTCACGGAGATGGACCTCAAAACTAAAACGACAAAATTCAAACTTTATAAAGACTTTTATATTTATTTTCTCGTTGTGACACACACACTGACACTTGATTGAAAAATTCTAATGTCTTTTTTATATATGTGTGTTCTTACATCTTAATTATAAAATTACTATATAAGTTCAAAACTGTCTGCACTGTGAAATTATCTTTAGATATATAATACAGTAATAGCATGAGGTCAAAAGATCAACAATGTTTTAAGAAGACCAAGTATTATTTATACAGTTAAGTTACCATATTTATCTGTAGCAAAAGTGGCCTTAAAACTCAAAAAAAAAGAGCAAATAGTTAAAAGCAGTATGTAATATTCTAATATTTCTTTCAAGGTATAAAAAAAGTAAAAAATCATTTTTTAAGGATGACTGATAGTGAAAAAATACGATATTCAACATCGAAATGTTTGCACAAGTATACATTTTTTTAAATTCATTCTCACTGGTATGAATAATATGCAATAATAAGTCTAAAGTTTAGAATAAAAAAAAAATAATTAAAAAAATTAAGGAAATTAAATTATGAACAATACATAATAGAATTGTCTTAAGTAAATGGATTTATTTTTCATAGCTTCACGATGTATGCTTTTTAATTTTTGTAATTTGTAGAAGCTACTGTTTATCCAATTTGTTAAATTTAAGTAAATTATACGAATATTCTGATCAGTATTGATCATAAAACAATCATTATTGTCCATCTGAGTTTATAGTTTTTTGTGAGTAATTAATATTAATTTTTCAAGTTGGTGCCTTTTTTATAGTACGCAATATATCCCGCAGATAATTTTGATCCAAAATGGGATTTATTGTGTGTATGGATTCAGTATATAATATTAATGTGTAATCATATATTTTCGTTGATAGTCTATATTATATTATAAATTTTAAAAAATTAAGATTGCATTCTGATCAAGACACAACGTGTCTTTGTATAATATATACTGAAAATAAATGTGAAATTATTTTAAAATTTTGTGCTAATTTAAGAAAACCCTTCTCATAGCTTCTAAATTTATTTTTAAAACTAAAAAAAGAAATTGTCATAGAATGGAATGTTTAAATTAAAAAAATAAATTCTACAGAACTGTATAAGCTAATATTAGAAGCAACAAATTTAGTGTCTCTCGGGAACACTAATAAATTCAGGTGTAATTACTTCCGCGTTTTAAAAATAAAAAATTGCCCTTTCAGTATTTATTTTGACTCGAACGCCGACACTCGTGTAGTTTTTATTTTGGTTTCAATAATTAAGATAACTCTCGCTATTTACGTATTACCTACAATTTAATTCTAAAATATACTGAATTTAATTAAATCGGGATTAGTAAATTGAATCCTGCTCTCTGCATCTGAAACATATAATTAGAATTAAAAAAAGAGAGAATTTGAATGGAAATTCGACACCAGTGCTGATCACCTCACACAACGTCATGACTCACTTCCGGTTTAGAAACCACTCGAGTCACGGACAGTTTAACTGTTGAGGCGAACGCCAGCGAACGCGGAACATAGGTTATAGTAACAGTTTGTAAACGAACGTTAAAGGATAAAATGGTTAGTATTTTGTGTTTTTTTTAAAAAATGTTTCGGTAGAAGCAAGTGTTTTAAAGTGCAATCGTTCTTTATGTTCACAGGGTTCTTATTCTGAAGATCAGCTGGCCGGTAAGTGAATGGACACAAAGAAGTTGAACCTCGATATCAAAGAGGGGCATTTTTTTCTGACGTTTAATTCAGGTCAAGAGTATCTTTGCCTTTTTAGACACACCTCGGTACAGCATTCGCATCAGGGACTACCTTTTATGGCCCTCCATTTAAAAGTGAATGTCTGAATGCAGTTCACGGTCCTTCAGTGACCATTCTCGATTTTTTCCAACTTTGCCGATTTTAGTCTCAATTTGACATTCGACGCGCATTCATCTTTCATTTAATGTAACAATTTATTCAAAAATCTAAAAAAAAAACCGTGACATTTGCCCTATTTTGTCTATTTGGTGCCCTGCATACAGTTACAAATTTTGCAGTTTGAATTTTTTTTTTAGGTAACGTAGCTTCCTTTGTAAAGTTTTTTTCGTTTAGTTTGACGTTTATTGAGAAAAATTGTAAAAATGTACGGGTGTAGTTATCAAGAGCTGGCCAATCGAATGATGTCATCAATGGATGGTAGAGTGATTCATCTGTACAAACATTTTAGTTTTTAGAATTTGAATGGTTAATTATTATTAAACTGAAGTGAATTGGTAGTCTTGTTAGTCCAATTGCTGGGTGATATATAAACACCATTAGTTTCTAGGGGATATTTTCAAAATAAAATAAAACGTGTAAATTTTCTATAGGAATCTTCACACATCTTTCTTTTAAAATTCCTGAAACTGTATGAAATCCCTTTATGAGTCATCAGAAATTCTCAAGAAAATCGTAAAATTGCAGTAAATTATAAGGGAAAGTAGAATGTAAATATACATAGGATTTTTTACAGTCAAGATTTGTTCGAACGCAGTGAGGTTTAAACGAGTTTCAAAAGTTTTAAAATGATTTGAAAGAGTTTGAAAACAATTGCACTTAAAATTGCGAAAATGGCACAGTATTCGAATTTTGAATAGTGCAAATTTAAAAAACATAACGATGCTCATACTGAAATCTAAGGTTACAAATATTCAACTTGAACCTGAAGGGAATTTAACTGATTTAAATAATGCAATTTTTTCATTTTTCAGAGTTTCAGGAGGCTTTCCAGCTTTTCGACAGTCGAGGCGATGGAAAAATCCACGTTGCACAAATTGGTGACGCTCTGCGCGCTTTGGGTCAAAACCCGACTGAATCTGATGTGAAAAAATTTACTCATCAGCACAAACCTGACGAAAGAATCAGTTTCGAAGTCTTCCTGCCAATCTACCAGGCAATCAGCAAAGCACGCACATCTGATACTGCTGACGATTTTATTGAGGGTTTACGTCATTTCGACAAGGACGGAAATGGCTTCATTTCTTCAGCTGAACTCAGGCATCTCCTTACAACTCTTGGTAAAATATTTTTGCTCGAAAAATAATATAACAATCTTCAAAAATTGTTTAGAAATATGACATTAGCAAATTCTCAATTTATTTTTAGTATTGAACGTTAGTTTATTTAATTAACTAATTTAAATTATATTTTCAGGTGAGAAGTTGAGTGACGAGGAGGTCGAGACTTTACTCGCAGGTCACGAGGATTCACAAGGCAACATTAACTACGAAGATTTCGTCCGTCAAGTAATGTGCGGTTAAGGGTTTAGATAAGATTTTTTAAAAACCAATATTATCGAGTTACTTACGTATTACATTTTCGAAAAAGTATTTAAATATCTATTTGTCATATTTTTTTTATGAATCGGGGAAAAAGGGTTATCTTTATTTCGGGGAACAGTATTTACGAAATTAAATTTGTTTTGCCTTGTAAGACGTATAACTTTTTTACCGAGAAAAGTAAACGACTTTTCAGTTAGTTGATAAATAATGTAGTGTGTTGTGCCTTGACCTTGATTAAATAACGTACATTCGAAAATGTCGATACCCATATCTGTGAGCAATGCATATTCACTAATTTACAATATATATTTCTCTATAAAAGAGTTAATATACCCTATTATTTTACAAACATTCCAAAATAAGAAAACGTAGTTGTAAATTGTTGACCCTTCTACATTTCTTTGGCCATGTACTTGTATTTAGAGAATATAGATACAGATCACTCCATATTTATTGTGTTAATTATTTTCTTTCCTTCTTTAGGAGGTAGAACGTGCATTTTGTCATATAAAGTTTATATCACAGAAAATCGTGTATTACAATAATACTTCGCACACTTATTTTACATTTATCACACATCATTTCAATCTTTCAGTAAAAGCGCGTTATTATATATTGGATTTTTGAAATTATAGTTCAAGTAATTATCTTTAGATTAGTATAATTAATTGTAAATATCAATGAAATAGTTTTCTATTTGGTAACAAAATTGTATCCTACTTTATATTTCGTTGCATACACATAAATAGACATTCAACACACGTTTAGGGATTTAATCTTATAGTATGAAGATAAAATTATATATAAATATCAAATAAGGTAAAAGCAAGTGTTATTTATGATGTAACACTATAGGTCAACCAGCGACAACCGCTGTGTTCTTCTTGATCATAATTATTCAAGGTAAATAAAAGTTCTCTATTATTATTTTTGACTCTAAAATTAGAAATTATACTTGAGTTAAAGATAATTTAAACTACTTCGTTTTGTTGCTATTTTCTTGCCAGGATCCTGGAGTATGCCACATGATACCATCATGTGGCAAAGTGGAATTAATATAAGGCAGCAACCAAGCGAGGTACCATCGGTCCCCAAAGACTTCCACAATATTCTGCTTCCACCCCAGATCAAAATTAAACTTCTTTTTGTTCTTCTCATTAGCCACACACCCGATGTAAACAAGGTGAAAATGATAAGCGCAAAGTGCTCCGGTGAACAGCATTCCTATCACTGTGACAATGTAGAGAAGCAAGTAGAACTGTTCCATTGATCCATCAAATCCAAAGACAAATATAGCCAGTGGAAATATGATTTTCAGGATTGACATCGGGAAATCAAAGTTTATCTTTCCCCAGATAAAAAAGTTGTTGTAACAAAAAGCGTAGGCTGTTCCAACAAAGAGATAAAAAATGAACATGAGAAAATACCGATGATTTTTGTGACCAACACAGCATCCTGTGAAAATACAGTGGTGATCTCGCTTCAGGATGCAGGTTTTACAGACATTGCAATGCCAGGATCTAGGAGGTGCTAATGCTTCACAAGAGTGACACAACCTCCAACCGTTTTTCGTTTTTGCTTCACTCGAACGGACTATAATATGCCTCGTACTTGTATCACACAACACTGTGTAAGTGAAATTTCCTACTATGTTCAGAATTATAAAATTTCCTAAAAGGAAGTGGAAAAAGTAGGAAATTGACCCATATTCGTACAAGTCCGGCAACACCACCCAAAGCTCAAACCAGTAAAGCAGAGGAATTACTGTCAGGATAAAACCCACTGATAAAATGTCACTCGCAGTTCGAGGCAAGATATTTTTTCGAACAATCATGTTCTCGAAATTTTTTATACTACGCTTTTATTGACACTTTTTTGGATTGAAAGAATTGAATCACGAATATTGTTTACTTTATCAATTCTTTCCCCTTCTGCTCCTAAAACAGGAGCCACGTGATCAATTGTGATCAATTGCGCATGCGTCATGCTTAGAGTCTGATTGGTTGCTTTTCGCGCGTTATTTAAAACACTAAAAAATACCATTTTTTGTTTTGTTTATTATAAATCTGTTATAAATAATGTATTTTGAACTTCTGAGCAAAATAAAAAATAATTAAATTCAAATTCTGTAAATATAAAATATAGTTTATCATTCTAATAAAGTATATTTATTATTTAGTGCGCGATAAGTCACGACCCATCTCATTGGATATAGTTTGCGCGCGCTTTTAAGTGCCCATTTAAAATTTTATTATGAGTTTCTTCTGCAGTTTTACATAAAATCTTGCCTCAAATCAAAAGAATACATAAGAATATTTATGGAATATTATTTAAATCTCTTTTTCATTAAAAAAGGTTTATCCAACATGAATTATAATATTTGTATGTTTAGTTTCGTATTACACTCTGCTGCATAATTTTGCATGAAAGATTCAACAAAATTTAAACTGAATTGAAATAATGAATCTTCAATGAAACAGGTCGAATAAATATCAAAACATAGGTTTTTTCTTCTTTTTCCTGGGTGGCTGTTCTAAGTACACAGAACTTACTTTATTCTCACTTTCTTCCCAATTTTCGTGTGCTCGTTTGTATTTGCTCAAAGCTACTTGCATGGAAAGATCCAATTTTTTTCCTAACGTCGAATTAATAAATCTTGGTTTCTGTTTTAATTCATTTAAAGTTCTACTTTTTGTTCTTAATTCATTATCACGTCGCATCAATCCTAAATTTTCGGTTTCTTCACGTCGGAAACGAGGTTTTCTGCGAATCTCAGTTTCAACTACTGAATCTGCACCGCTGTCGATAACATTTACGAGATCTTTCACTGCCTTCAATAAATTTTTATTCTTTGCTAATCTGGACTTAACAACCACATTTCTGTCAACATACTTTTGCTTTCCTTTTCCTTTATCCAATTTTTGCACGTTCTGTTTTGCTTCTTTCAATTCATTTAATTTGTATGACGTCATGCAAGGAGTTCCTGAAAAAAATATTTTCAATTAATCATCCCTCATTAATCATTATGAACATAAATTAATTAATTAAGCTACCTATAAACAAAGTCGATGTTCTACTACCTGAAGCTTGTTTAGTGAAAGGCGATTTCAGTTTTAGAGCTGGTTTTGCTTCCTCTTCCTCGACGTGATGAAAGACTTCATTCCTTCTTGCTTGATTAATTGCTGAAGAGTTGCCTCTCAATTTCCGTCTATATTCCTGATTCCTGATAGAGCACGCTCTTGGACATCTTTTCACTTTTTCTCTAGAATCTCTAGCTTCAATCTTTCTCTCAACTTTACGGGAAGCAAAACTCCTCAAATTATATGGAATTTTTTTAAACTCAACTTTCGTTACATTCTTCATGTCTTCGTTAGATTCATCGCTAGTTGAGAGATTCTTGCTATCAGTATTTTTCAACTGACTCTCCCTTCTCACTAATAGTTTTGCATACTTGGATTTCTCAGAACGAATTTCAGTCGGAGTTTCTTTGAAATGTACCTTCAATTTTCCAGATTCGATTTTTCTTAAAGATTTCTTCTTTTTTGGAACCTTTGCTTTTGGAAATTTGATCTCTGCGTTTTTTCTATCCCTGGAAATTGTTGGTGTATTGTTTTGGAAATTCATAGACGTTTGTGATGCATCAAATTCATCTTTCGGGGTAGTTTTGAGAAGCTGGCTTTCGTCATTGGATGTTGCTCCTTTTTCAAAATCTCCCTGGCGGTTTGACAAGTCGTCTTCTATCTCGTACCAGTCTTCATTAATTGGAAGCGATTCTAGCCAACGTGTTACATTTTTTCTGTTGTCTGCTTCACTTTCAGAATCGCTGTAAGGATCCGAGATATCTGAGGCTGTGTTGTTATTCAGCGATGGGATGGAGTTTTTCTTTTTCTATGAACATTTTTTTTATTTAAAATTTATATTTAAAATTTATATTTTTATTTAAATTAACAAATAAACTAATTAAAATTATTTTTTCATGAATAAAAATCTGGATTTACTTGAGTTCTTGATGCCAAAGGGGGCCGAAAATAAGTGCACTGTAATTTATCCGGGGTCGAATCAAGAGAATTCATCGTCTGAAATTTAAGGCCTTTGGTTGCAAGTTTTCCAAAATGTTGACAGAAGCCTGGCTGCCCCATTGTAAGTGATGATATTTTCAGTTTTGTGAAGTGATAAATTTTTGGTTGAATTTGAAATGGCGAAAAAAGTTTTAAGTGAAAAGTTTTTTGAAGTTTGTTACGTTTGATGTTTCATGCTCGGAAGTTGGTTTCCTCTCTGTTTTTGTTTGTTTTTTATTTCTCTGCTATATTCAAGCACAATAATAATAAAAAAATCAAAATTTATCTCTATTAAATAATGTTGGTACTTATTTTCAAAATTTTTCCTGTCTTAAACATTTTTTTTTAATGGAAGCAGTACAAGATTATATTTAATAAAATACTCTATCATTTTTGAATTGGTAAGAATGTGACTAAATAAATCAGTAGCTTTACATTTTACTATTGAATTTTACCATTTCTCCACTTTCTAATAAATGAAATAGTAATAAGTTACCTATTATTAAAGTGAATTGGTAAGAATAAATTACTAATCTATGGTATTTAGTAGTTTTACTTAGTAACTGAATTGTCTACAATGAAAAATTTTTCTATATATAGAATTATATTTTATAATGTATTTAATAGATTTTAGAAGGGTTTCAAGGATTTTGAAATATTATAAAAAATGTTCAATTATAATGAATTAACAATTTTTTCCATAAATTTTAATAAGTTTCTAGTCATTTTAATTGTTACTAAACAGATTAGTAACTTTTTACTAATGTATAGTAAACGACTTCGCCTCATTTGAATTAGTAAGAAACTACTAGTATTAATTATTACAATTTAACTAATTCAGGATGAGAGAGTAGAAAAAGGGTTTCTTAACAGTTGAATAATAACATCTTTATTGGCCGATATTTTCAAAAATAAAATTTACAATAGAATCCAAAGCAATATCAACAAGTACTTATAGTGAACTAAGAAGGAAATACCATTTATTGAATATATTTCGGCAATTGAAAAATATTAAATATTTTTTAATTGCAGAGAATTAATCACATGAATGGTATCTTTCTCACAGCTCTTTATATTAATTCGGGAAGAAATGAGCTACTTATTTATGCTGAGACCAACAGCATAGATATCACCAACTTCGGTTGCAACTTTTTTCTTTTTTGAATATTGCCTTTTCTGAATTTTTCCCTTTTCTGATGATCCACGATTTATTTTTTTTGTCGTCAAAGGAGACAAGAGAGACGGTAATGTGGAAACTTCCGGTTGAACTAAACTGTTCTTTTTATACTTTTTAACTGCATTTTTCATCGCTGCTCGAATTATCTACGAAACAATAAGTTCTAACATTACAACAACGTAACTTTTAAATGCTTTTGTTAAATTTCCTTAAATACGTTCAAACGAAATTTATACCTTTTTTTCATTTTCCTTCTGTTGTGAAGATTTGGAAGATTTTGCAACTGAAGCGGACTTTGCTGCTTGCTTTTGAAGTTCCACAACTTTTGAAATTATCGAGGGCCTTATAGGGGGCACTTCAGACTTTGCTCGTGGATTTTTTACAATTTTCTGCAACTTTTCTGCCTTATTTTTCATGGGCGCTTTATAAGGGCTGTTTACCTTTGATGAATTGGGCTGTCGGAGCATAAAATATTTTTAAAAGTTATAAAGGACTAACAAATTTCATCCTCTAATAATAAATAAGGATATACTTTCGAAAAGGTCAAACATCCTATTTCCTTGAAACTGCCTATACCTATGTATTTTTATGCGCTGATTACGAATATATGATAGTAAAAATTGGCGGAAATTTTATTTCCATGGTTAAACCATTAAAAAACCATAAAAGTCATGGTTTTTTCAGTTTATCTCAGTAAGTATGCAAAAATCTAAAAAATGTTTCAAACAATGTTGTATATCTTATCGAAATGCACTTTTTTTTAAGAACTTTTTTTACGAGTGAAAGTTTCCGAGAAAATTAGAGATAATAAATGGCAATATATTAAAAGGCAATGGTAAAGGGAAATAGTAAAGGGAAATGACAAAGGAAAATCATTAATCATATTAAAAACTCAAAAAGAAAATTTACAAAATCGAAGGTTTGACCTTTTCGCAAGAGAGTACATCCATAAATAATAAATAAAATGAATATACCTGGGAAGGAATGGGAGTTTTAGTCTTGATATTATTATTATTGGAATTCGCATTGACAGTTTTCGTATTCGCCTCGACATTCGTGACTTCTGTGCCAGTAGTTGACATCACAGGTGGTTCCAAAATTGGTAGCATCTCCTTTGGTTGTTCCATTTTGTAGTAAGAGTAGAATTCCTGATCCAACTGGATTTCCAATTCCTCAATCAGGTCGACAATAACTGGACCAATGTGGCTATGCACCGACGACTTTTTCTGCGATAGGCTCGTCTACGATGATCAGAAATTTTCTGACCGAGCGAAGACTCAAATATGCTATCACACTGACTTACCATTGGTGATTTTGATACAATGCTGAACTTGGAGTCCTGGGGACCGGAACTTGGTTTCCTCTCACAGGCAGTGATTTTGGTTCCTTGAAGTGACAATGCTGCACCCAAATAGGGCTGGCAACTCGGCATTCTCTGCTTATAACATAATTCAAACTGACCCGTATCTGCACTTCTGTCCTCTCGAAAATCTATCACAACTTTTGCGAAAATTTATATAAATAAATAGATAAAATATTCAGTACTGAATTTGTATCAATTATAAACTGTCAAACTTTAATTTTAAATTCAGTCATTTTAAACAAACTGGTAATTATGATTAACTATCAAAAGATTTCAAAATGTTTTTAAGGGATTTCAAAAGTATAAAAAAAGTCTTTAAAATGATTTAATATCCCATAAAATATAGTCAAATCCGTTTGTCCCAAATTATTCGGGACGGCATCCGGTATTTGTCATTTGAATTCTATCTGGTTTTGTCCGAAATTTATCTGCTTGTGTTCGGCTGAAGTATCAGACTTCTAATATTATACCTTTAATAACATCTTCCATGACCTGGCGACATAATCTCGTAGTTACGCTACTCGAAGAGCTCATATCCGGATGACTATTAATTTCAATCAACCAGACGGAAAAATCTTCCATTACCATAAAATCAGCACCATAAAGTTCAAAACTGTTTTTTCTTCGATCCATGGCTTCTTGACTGGCTAAAAGAGATCCCACCAAACCCTGTTTCATTCCCGGATATATTAACTCGTCCCATACTTCATTATGTCCTTGTAATCTGTTAAATAAAAAAAAATTACGTATTATTATAATTATGTTGCATTTATAACGTTATACTAGGGTGGTTTGAAAAGTTTTGCAGTTTGAAGATAACCAGCACATATCTACATGTTTCTCAGCTAGGTTGAAAACTTTTCAGTCAACCCTCGTAAATCAAATAAAAGATCTCACTTTAGAAATTCCTTAAAAGTAGTCGCATCCCACATATTGTCGCTTGGCAGGCTCGGTTCTCTATCAGTGCAATTAGTATATTTGCATTGCACTGCATGATTACAAAGGTGAATTGACTCATGGAAATCTGCTAACGTGAATTTTTGTGTGCAAAACCGCAGATAGCTTTCTCTGAAAAATTACGTTTTTTAATAACAAGGGACTATACATTCAAAGGAACCCTACTAAAAATTTCCGAATTCCGAAATTCGTCCAAAGTTATTCAGATCCTATCCAGTTTTGTCCGAACTCACTTCGAATTCTTTAAAATCAGTTAAAATCTCTACAAATATTTTTAATTTATTAGAAATAAATATTAATTCTGGTTCCATATTTCGAATAAATTCCGGGCAAAGGCAAATTGATGTCGGATTAAATGTTATTTCATGGATAGAAATCAGATGAAACTGGAAAAACTGCGGAAAGATTGCTTCTAAATTTATCCGAAATTTTAAACAGGGAAATGAAGTGTTCTAAAATAACTGAAACATTCTGCAAAACTGGGTTAATAGGAACCATTGATTTACGCATAGACTAAGACCTGTTATTTCCTACAAGTGAAAACTCAGTCTAAACATAGCCATTCGATTTGTTATCTTGAATTGTTAGTCATTAACCCAAATGCAGATCCTACAATTCTATAATTTGAAGATTCTAATCAAACATTTTATTTTTACACTCTTACAGATTATTTCGTTAGATTCTACAGATGATT